>BGPR01002974.1:111978-139226 GCA_013235015.1 Araneus ventricosus
GAAAATTCATCGATTCAAAATCGGTGAAAAATATTCTTGTGCAAAATAAGATCGAAATAATTATTATATAAAAGTCATGATAACAACTTGAGGTTTTGAATGGATTTAAGTATTTTATTCGGAATTTTTGGGATTAAACACTGAGTTCTATTTAAGCATATGGACTAAAAGATACAGTGGCATATTGGTTTTTGGACACTTGTGTTTTTAAAACTTACTTATAAAAAACATAATCTACATATTAAAGGATTTACTTCAAAATTTTTTTATATAAAATTTCTCTTGTCTGTAATAAAAGCTACATATTGTAATGAAAATGAATTCAATACCTTTTTTGGAAAAAATTAATTTTTCGAGAAAATGTTGAAAACAATCTCACATAATTACACTTTGAACATTCAACAAATGCAAACAAAAATTTGCAAATAATCAAACATTTTAATACTTTGTTGGGTATTCTTTAGCTGAAATTACACTTTTAATACGTTTTGGCATGAATTCAATTAGTGTTATTGTTTACATTTCTATATTTGAAGTGAACGTGGCCGGGCGCTACAAACTTACAACAAATTCTATTAGGAATTTAATCATAGAACATTTTAAAGATGGTAAAAGCATCAGAACTATTGTTAAAGTAACTCATTCAAGTGTGTTTGCTATTATAAAATAATGGAAACTACGTAGAACTGTTGAAAATGCATTGAAATTAGGAGCTCCTCACAAGGTCACTCCCAGGGATCGAAGTTTTACCAAGCATAAAATCAAGAAAAATCCAAGACTTAGTGCAGTGAGACTTACAACAGAATTAGAAAAAAGATTTGCAATAAAAGTAAACTCTGAAACTGTTAAACGAGTTATCAGATCATTTGGGTACAACAGTAGACTTGCCAGAAGAAAATTTTTCGTTAATGAAAGAACAAGAAAGTTACGTCTGGATTTTGAAAAATCCATGGTAGACAAAGATATATCGTTTTGGCAAAGCGTCATATTTGTGGATGAATCAAAATTTAATATAGTTGGGTCTGATGGGCGAAACAATGTTGAGAAAGCCCAACGAAGAGCTAAATCCGAAAAATCTATTGCCAACTGTCAAAGATGGAGGTGGAGTCATAATGGTTTGGGAATGATTTGATACTTCTGGTATGGGAAATTTAGTTTCCTTTGAAAATAATATGGACCAATATAAGTATATAAATATTCTGAAAGAAAACTTGAAAATATCTGCCCAAAAACTTGGAATTCAAAAAACGCTCAAGTTGTATCAAGATAATGATCCCAAACATACAGCCCTAAATGTTCGCTTATGGCTGCTGTACAACTGTTCCATGTTGTCAAGACTCCACCATATTCTACAGATTTAAATCCAATTGAAAATGTGTGGCATGAACTGGATAAAAGAACAAGAAAACTTCCAAATAATCCACTTCCAACTAATATTTCTTCCAAAGAACAACTTAAAGCAATATTACAGAAAAATGAAACAAAATTAAACATTCTTACACAGAAAAATTAGTTCAATCCATGCTAAAACGTATTAAAAGTGCAATTTTAGCTGAAGGACATCCAACAAAGTATTAAAATGTTTTATTATTTGCATATTTTTGTTTACATTTGTTGAATGTTCAAAGTGTGCAATTACTTACGTGAAATTGTTTTCAACACTTTCTCTGTAAATTAATGTTTTCAAAAAAATATTGAATTTATTTTCATTATAGTATGTAGGGTTTATTATAGACAAAGGAAAGTTTATATAAAAAGATTTTGAAGTAAATCCTTTATTATTTAGATTATGCTTTTTATAAGTAAGTTTCAAAAATACAAGTGTCGAAAAACAAATATGAGCCACTGTATTCTACTCTAGACGCGGTCAAGTGAGAAAAATATTATTCTTTATCAAAAGAACGTGCATAATATTCCTGATAGCTTGATTGAACAGGTTTGTTCAAATAGATGTTCATGATATTGATAACAAAGCTATTTTTCACGAGCGCAATGCACTTCACGCAGATGGATCATTTCTTATTTTAAATGTATAAATGAAATGGTCAATCCTTCAAAGTTAAATTAAAAAGAGAATAATATTAAACAGATTAAAAAAAACGCTTTTATTAGTGTTTGTTTCGCTTGTATTGTAAACGTTTCATTCACACACATGTTCAATTTTCACTGTGTTCTTATAATTCGAACATAGTTAATTTTATTCTGTAACATAATCTTGTAATTAATTGTATTTTTATTTATCTACTGAGAATTTTTTTTTATTTTCGTTCATACGTCATGCAATGTAATTTTTTCTACTCTAAGATATTGAAGATAGTCCAAAAGTTCAATTTTATACACCGCTTCTAAAGTTTTCCAAATGTGTGCATTCTAGAAAGTGACTAAAATATTAAAATAATTTCAGTCTTATTTATTGCAAGAAAAATCATTTTTTTTCAATTCTTTATTTCTTTTTCAACAGACGATTCGAAACACGTGTTCGAGCAACTCAACCTTTAATTGTGATAATTTTTTGGATTAACATTGTGTAAATTAACTAACTCTTTTGCATTACATAATTCCCAATCTCTTTCTTCGAAACATGGAACTTTAATCATTTAAACTATACATTCACACATCCATTATTAAAATTAACTAACCACCAAGATCAATTCCAAAAATCATGAATATTTAAGAATCAGGACATTTGAATTCCCTTGTTAGTGCGCAACAGAAGAAACTTTCAAAAAAGAAATATCACTATTCTCTTTCAATGCATGTTTTCTTTAACATTTACTCCAACAAAAAAGAAGACTCATCAATATTCAGCAGAAATCTAATACCCATACAAAAACAAGATTGATACAAATATAATCCTCTTCATATAGTCATCCGAGCACACACGTAGAAGCGCCACCTACAATAATATAGATTTCAGATCCGAGATGTCAGCCCGCCATGATAGAAAGTGTCCAACCGTATTTGTGAATATGATTCTTTTTTTTCTCTGAGTACACCAGTTTTAATCTGAAGACATATAATAAACAAAATTTCAAAACATGCAAAATTGTGTCCTAAAACTGTTAAACAACAGCGCTGACGTCAGATGCCAGGGTGAATCTCGGTAGATGACAATTTCCGGAAAATTGTAATTCTGAAAAGAAGAAAGGGTCGAAGATTCTTTCAGTAGCGAATCCAGGATTTGGGACTGGGGGCAGCTGAGGTCCTAAAAAATTTTGTATCGTCGTGACGAATGTCAAACCTCATGGCTTAGGTAAACCAAAACACTTTAACTTTACAGACTTTACTCACCTGACAATTAGAATCATAAAGAACACTGCAATACTTTCGATAATTTAATAAAAAAAACACAATGAAATAATTAGGCAAAAAAGTACAAAATAATAAGTACAAAAGTGGGAAAATTTTCGAGCCTATCCAGGTCAGGAAGCAATGTTGTCACGGTTTATTTCCTTTAAAGAAAAAAAAGAGAGATTAATAGCAAACAGCTATAGTGATCTATACTTATAAAAGGCAATGTTTGTGTCTGTGCGGGTGTGCGTGCGATGTCCAGACGAATCTATCGCACTTACAGCCTTGAAATTTGGCACACAGGTAGTTTTATTGGTGACTCAATGCACCTCAAAGCTGGAATTTTAAAGTTAACCTGCAAAATGTTTTACTTAATATTTTGTGTTGTCTTGGGCGATTTTTAGAACTAATTTCTCAATAGAATGGTTTCGATAATTGTACGTGGAAAATATATACACCATCGGAAAAAAAGCACACGATTTCCGTTCTAATGAAGTTAGATTTGAATTTCTAACGTAATTTACTGAATTTTTAGAAATTTAAAAATAAATAATCGGTTAACCCTAAAAACCTTTGTTTGGAATTTCATTTTATTGCATCCACCATTCTAATTTTGTTATCAATTTGAAATTTATTGAAGTAATACATATAACGTTTCTCCGTGATTTAAAACAAGAATGGTTAAAATTAATTGGTTGAATTTTAAATAAATTTTTTCTGAATTGTTAAAAAAAATCGCTTCGAAATTCCCTACATAAATCTTCGTAATCAAGGTCGCGTGACGTATTTTCCCAACATGCATTTCGAAGAAACCACGTGACGTCATAAGCCCTTTGCTTCGAGTCGACAGATCATTCCTTTAATTTGTTTGTTTTTATATTGTTTGATAGTCGAACATATGGCTGATATCTTTAGTTAGAGAAGACTAGAAAAAATTAAATATGTCTTCAAGTGGTTATTTACATAATGTGGCTTCAAAGTTTAAAAATTTCATTCGGTTTTCATTCTTTAACATTTCACCTGGTTTATAGGAATCGATCTTTTGAATCCTAAAAATTGTTTTTCGAAAATATCGGTTTATTTGGTACTCTGTACTGTTTTCCTACAGTTCAAATGTCATTATCACGAAGAAAAATAAGCGGTAAAATCAATAATTGGTATCTTTTGTTTTGATTTTGTTTTCATAACTTTTTCGTGTGATTGTGGGCGATTTTTTTTTTTCATTTGTCGAAGTCATGATTCCACGGGCAACGCCGTGCGCGTACTGCCAGTTTTAAATAAAATCAAGAATTCTAGTTTAGATCTGGGGCAGCTGCAGCTCCATATCCCTCCACCGGATTCGCCACTGTTAAGGTGTAGATAAAATCTGTTTTACTGGTTGGAGCTTTTTCTTTTCTTTCATTTATAGCATGTGTTAAAACCAAGATTATTTTTGAGAAACAAGAAAACGGATTTTTTCTAGTGGAATAAATATGAGCCGCGTAACAAAGACATGGGGAAGGTTTGATTTCTTTGAATTTCTTGAGTAAGACAGAGACAAAAGTGTTTTCATGAGGATTAGAAAAATATGTTTTCATAGGTTCACTTCATACTCATTCACAAAGAGTGAGTGAAGTGTTGACTTGGAGTGATTTCTGATCTTCTAGAACACTTATTTTTAGATATTATGTTTATCGAGAAGGTTGAATTATTCCGCTATTTTTTTAAATAAAATAATAATTATAAATAAAAAACAAAACTTAAATCACGACATTCTTTTTATTTTCTCGTATACGAAGTATACAAAGATAAAGTATTGTAATCGTCAAAAAATTCGAACTCGAGATTTTGACGAATCTCCACGTTTTAGACCTCCCTGAGTCCGAAAAACACAATTTTGGAATTATGTCTGTATGTCTGTCTGTGTGTGTGTCTGTGTGTGTGTCTGTCTGTGAACACGATAACTCGAAAACTATTAGAGCTGTGGGGATGAAATTTGGTATGTGGTCTTTAAACATAATTTGTAGGTTTCTATCAAATTTTGGACAAGATCCGTCAACGGGAAGTCTGTCCATTTGTATGTCCGCGGTCATGTGAACGCTATAACTCAAAAACTTGAATAGCTAAATGGATAAAATTTGGTACACAGTTTTATCGTTATGAATGTAGATCCGTATAAAAGTTTGGGCCAAATCCGTCAAAAAGAGGCGTTCAAATTGCATATTCAATTTCCTTTAATCCGAGTCTCATGCGCATGCGTATTGGTAGCAATCTGTTATTGTTGCAAATTTTATTTACAACAATAAATAATGTTTTCAAGCATCAATTGCTAACAATTTTTTTATTGTTTTAAATCAAACCGATCTCATTATTTCAGCAAATCTTTTATTCACGCGCTTTTGCAATTGTTACGGTTGTGGTAGTATAAATTGTTCTCTTGGGAATTCAATTCCAAAGCAGAATTTTCGCTTTAGTATTCATTGCATTGCCTATTTTATCGCGCCTGCTTCAAAGTAATATTTTTTTGAAACGTGGCAACAGATATTTGATTTCAGGTTTGTTTGTTTTTTTGTTTTACTTTCTCGTATACGAAGTATACAAAGAGAAAGTATTGTAATCGTCAAAAAAATTAGAACTCGAGATTTTGACGAATCTCCACTTAGAAAGTACACGAAAAAGTTTAGGGGAGACCACTCCCGCTGGTTTATTATTGAATACTCCCAATCCTTCATAAAATTTAGTAATTTGCTCTAGCATCACAGCAATCTCTCATTTTTAATCAATTTTAGATAGATGAAAAATTCAGTCATAAATTTATTTACTGACTACATATTTAAATTAAATAAAGACAGCTTGCAGGTAAATAAATTGAGTGCAACAAATAATAGTTTTTGTTTAATTAATTTTAACTAACAAATTTAACATTTTTGGTTAATATTATTATACGAAAGGTTTTTGTTTAATTAAATGAAACATGTTTAATTAAATTGAAACTAAAAACATTAATCTCATCTAGATTATTTTTTCTACATTCTTCACACTCATTCATAACAATTTACAATTTTTTGCTAAAATAGCTTGATATTAAAGCATTCGGAAGCTTTTCAACATAAAAATAATTATAATATTATAAAATTAACTTGAAATAATAATCATTTAATGATTAAATAATTATAATTCAAACAAGGTTTGGAGGTTTTTAACTATTCATATACATGCCGAATACAGAACATGTCTGCTATATATAGACGCATAGATTCATACTGACCCAACTTGGATATGGTTATGAGGGAAATGTCAGTTAAATTTACATGAAATACACTTAATTAAGACTATTATAGTGAACTAGAATGTATTCCTCTTAAACATGCTTAAGAGAGTAATAAATTTTTGATACGTTTTTATCATTTATAGATAGTAATTATAATATATGTTAATTTTCATATTTTTCGTATTAATCTACATTTGTATAGATGGGTAGTTCTCTTTTTCTGTAAGAACCATTATTTTATATAATAAATAGTGTATATTAAATTAAGAAATTGCAAAAATAAAGGAAAATAGAAACCAAAATTTTTTGTAGTGATTTACTATTCAGTGTCTTAGCAATGCTAAGAATAAATTTGCAAGCTAAAGCTGTTAGAACTTAATGTGGGCTTAACGATGCGACTTAAAGATAAAAGCATTTGCCTTTGAAAGTTTAAGAAAGGCAATAAAAGAAGGGAGGAAACACGACGACAGTATAGCATAAATCAAAATTTAAGCAAAGCTCCATATTTTCATATAAAAACCTTTACTTCCATGATATAATTGACAGTTATTTCAATATAAGAAAAGGGAGAAACTTTAAAAAAAACTCTAAAAAACCCTCAACTAAAGCTCGAGACATAAAGAAGATTGCAATGTTATTTATTAAATTTCACATCATGTCGAAACTCTAATTTTGCGACCAATTTTATTCCAATGCAGTTCGACATTTGTCTGACATAATAATGTACATATATAGGTCTTGACATAAGCTTTTAAGGAAAGTAAATAAACAAAGCAAAGTCTATCAAACAGGTGAAAAATAAAAATAATATTTAATGCACTTTTGAAGTGAGTATTTTTTACATTTTGATAGTTTAAAAAATAAAGCATGATTAATATTCCAACAATATTAGATGACTAATAAACATAAGTGCCATTCATGTTCGTTGAAATAAAAAAAGTTATAAGTTTATTGGAAGATCCCCATCCTGAAGTCTAGCCTTATCTGGCAATATTGACGGTACCTTCAAATTAAAAATATAAAAAATACAGTTATAATTATTATAGAAAAAAGAGAGGTTTCAATTAAAATCTGTTATCTTAGGAAACGCGTTAATTGAATTGCTCTTTGTAGAATATAAAAATTTAAGAAAATAAAAAACCGGCCTTATTCGAGTAACTGTTATTTCTCTTCAATATTTTGCGCATTTGTTTTAACGTGTTAATTCGAAATCGCACAATTTTAATCCAATGAAAATAGAGAACTAGATGTATTTTGTTTATATAATTATTGTATTTATAAACAAATAAGAGGATCAAAAAGAAATTATAAAATATGTCCAAGTATTTTGTTTGCGAATTGAATTTCAGCATAAATGTATTAGTTTTATATCTTTTAGAAAACGCTATTCCAAATCTGGCCAGTAATAAAGACAAACACCGATGCAAGAAAACAACATTCATTTAAAAAGAAAAAAAAATCATTATACTTCACAAAAATGCATCATTTTCAACATTTATGAGAGGTATTATTAAAATTAAAATTATTATTAACATTAAAATGTATTAATGTTAAAAGTAATTTAATCTGTCAGTAAGATATTATCTGTATTAAATGATCTTACAATAATCATTAACTAATATGCAAAACTACTGTTTTTACTAGTTCTTATCCGTCACACACATTCTAGTATTTTAAACTCGCTAAGACACTGACTTACATTTTTCAATCGATTTTCTTAAGGTTATTAGAAATAACAGCAAATGGTAAGTTCAAGGAAAAACACCTTCAAAAGTATTCTAGTTTGATTTAAGATTTAAGTTCGTATCTATTAGAAATGTACCTTATATAACTGTATTTCTCAACCTTGTTTACTTGTTTCTCATAAATGTAAGAACCGATACAGAAAAAACTCAAATAAATCAGCAGCACTACAAAATAAACCTTATTTTTCTCAGAGTGCAGTAAAATTGGGATGTTTGCTTAAGCTACGTAATATTTTCTCTCAGAAAGAAAACAACAACATAGTGTTCTGAAACGTCTTACAAAGAGCAGAGGTAGGAAAAAAAAGAAGTACACATACTTGCCTACATTTTTTTATCTGAACCTGTGAGTCACATTAAACATTCTCCATGTAAACTGGTGTTATGTAGATAGCGAAGAGTTTACAAAATCTAACGAAATGGTATTACTCAGGAGAAGAAAAGGAAAGAGATTTTAAACTCTGATAGTTTAGAATAAAATTACTTTAAAAGCGCAAATAAAGAGAGAAAAATATGTATTTTCTAATTCTTTGAAGCTTACACATGAAATAGACATGCTTATAGTACATTATGACGATAGAGTCTATTTTATTAATAAGTATGCCTAAATTGTCACTGAAAATCTGGTTATATTTTTACCTTTATTTCTAGACTGATTTCACTCTTTGTAAGGAATAACCATTGGCAGTGAAAGCTTAAAAAATGGATTGTCATTTTTCATGGGAGCTAATAGATTCTAGAGAGTTATTTTTTAATTTAAAAAATGAACTTAAATTACTTTCAAAATTGGAATCTCATCATCGGTGATGTACGAAAAAAAATTATTTTTTCTACTGTTATTAAATTATTTTTCGCATTCTTTTACTTGACCAGACTTTTTTAGTTAGTTCTCTAACTTAGCTTTTCTCTTAAGATAGTATGTTCTCATTTAATAAACACATATAAAAAAGCATGACAAATTATTCCAATTTGATAAGAAACAAATTAGATTTGCTCTGAAAATTTTTATGTCGTTACTTTTCTGAAATAAACAATTATAGGAAGCAACCAAATAATATTCCGCTTCTACTAGCTCTCAAAAGTGTTTTACATTCTTAGCATTTGAAACTCGACTTGTTTGAGTTCTGAAATAACATTTGTGCAAAAATCAATTTAAAAAAAATATCGCTTGAACATATCAATGGTACTATATTGCTTTGACGCCTGTGATTAAGTCTCAAACAGTTGAAGAATTATGGACTAGAGTAGTATTTGTACTTTCCCATATTTTAAGAAGATTAAGAGAAGGAACTGTTATCTTCAGAAAACCTCTAATTCGAGATTTTGAGGAGTCTTTTCATTTTTGATTCACCTGAATCGGAAAAAGCGATTTCGAGAATAAAATCTGCCTGTCTCTGAACAAGATTACTCAAAACCGGAACAATCCAGACAAATGAAATTTAGTTTGCGTGCGTTTTATAAGGAAAACTTAAAGAAAATTTACATAGAAACATGAAATATCTACTTTTGAACTGAACATGAAAAATGGGAAACCCAGTTCGACAACTTAAAGCAGGGGTTTGCAGTCTGTGGTTCAGGATCCACATTCTGTTCTGTATAAGTTAGTAAAAAATATTCCTACAACAAATATTAAATTTAAGTACACTAAAAGGATTCCTAACAGTATTCCATGGACAATGTTTGTACATCTTACTATCCGTGTTTAGTTCTAAATCCTTCCTCTTGATGACAACAATCAATTGATTCCAAAATTCGTGAATCAATAAAACACTCACTCACTCACCATAGATGACGCGGAAATCAAGTGAAAGTGTTGTATCATCAGATTTTCAAATACTCCTCAATTTCATCTCATTAAAAACTATAAAATTGTTCTTATTGTTATGAAGTATATATTTTAATTTTGTTATTCGTCATGTTGAGTTTATTATAAACAATTTTCAAATCTCAGCATCACATTTTTTGACCAACGAAAAATAATAATTTATTTGCAAATTGTTAAAATGTTTAAATAAGTTTTTTTACAATTATAATCATATCCTATAATTGATACAACTGTAACACTGAAATTAAGTACTTAAATTAAGTGTGTTTATAATAATACCTTTATGCAGAGTAAAAATAAACACTTTTTAACACCCAAAAAAAGCAAGCAAATTATGGCTGTTTCCAAAAATTATTATTTCATAATTCCAATTGCTGATTTTCGGGTCCGTAAGTATTATTTTGGTAAATTTACCTGGTATCGAGAGTAAAAAGAGTGTTTGTTCACTTTTGTTGTTTGCATAATTATGTTACGTTTCGTTACAAAAAAAAAATTATTTCAGTTCAATATTAAAATTGAAATTTGCTTTAGACTGTAAACAGTTAAACTTAAACTGCGTGTAATAGCTCAGTTTTTAATATCTTTCTCTCTCATAAATTAATATCACTCATTACTTAAATGAGAGCACGTTTGACTGTTCACAAATACAATTTATATGCGGTCATATTCGAGGACACGTGCTGGCTCTCTCCTCTAACATTCAATTCCGATTTTTAATTCACAGTTTGGTAATAGAAGGGGTGCGCGCGCATCACAGATGGCGCCACTAACACATGCCCGAACACTGTGATTTCATTGCTTGTCTTAACAGTCACCGTGCTTTTGTCATTTTCGATCTGTTGGCGATACGAAGCAGAATAAGGAATTCGTTTTGTTTCTGAATGTATTCATACACTATTTTTTGGCCTTTGGAATTACTAATGACGGCAATAGTTATGACTTCTAATACGAATAAAACTAATACTTATTAACCTGACTCAAAAATTATATGAAAACTCACTTGATTAATAATTGCCTTTTTATAAAACATTTTCCATATATATGTTATCCGATAAATTCAATAGAATTTTGTCCCCAATGTTCTAAATACTAACCCCATACTAAATTCTTCCAAATTGTAATTGCCTCAAATAACCCCTAAACAAGTGTACACCTAAATTTCAAAAATAGGACAGAAAATGCTCGTTCGACAAACCGATAGATAACACTTCATTCATTTTCTTTTGTAACTTTGAAACAAAAAACTCTAACTCCACTTTTCACCTTTAGGATTTATGCAATCTACCGTTAGCGTTTCTAAAACAAAATATACCAGATGCCATTAATTTCTGCTAAATTCCCAAATCCGCACTTGGCGATATATCGTTATCGCTTGCATCGCTTTTCAACCGATTCGCCACGAGTAATTATTCCGGCCTTTAGAAAAACATATCAGGTTTCTTTTATTTATTTAATGTAAGGGGAACCGCACTTCAAACTTGAACTAATTAACTATAATATGTTGAAGACAATATTAGGAAAATCAGAGAATTATAGCATTAATTACTTTCAGATAATGCGAAATCTATAATGCTATTAACACCTGCATGCGTTCGGGTTTAAAAACAAATTGTTTATCCCAATCTGTTGCATTCCCATTTGACCCGTGCGCGATAATTAACTTCTGTATTCGATTAGAGGTCCTTTATTGATGGAGAATATTAGTAAATCTCTTTGTTTTCAAAAATGCAGGAAAGGAATGGCAGATAGTTTTTTTAAGCCTTTGAACGGCAAAAATATTTCAGCCGAATGCTTTGAAACTGGCCTCTCTGTAGCTAAATGGTGAACGCAAATGTTTCGGAACCGGTTATCGGGTAATAAACAGAGAGCAACTTTCTACGCCGGAGCCGGTTTAAGAGTAATAATCGAAGAACGACTTTCTGGGACGGAACCGGTTTTAGAACTGTCATCAGAAAGCGACTTTCTACGTTCCAGCCGGTTGAAGAGTTAAATAAATAACTTTTTATTATTTTATTACCTAAATAAATCCATCCCAAACTCCAAAATAAAACTAGAAAACTCCTAAATCTTTCTGAAATTTCTTGCAGTGGAATTTTGAAATTTATAAATTGAAACCGTAGCTTAAAATTCTTGAAAATAATGAAATTTATTGGAGAACGTAATGCAACGAACAGCCGCATTACATTTTTTTTATTTTTAATTTTCACACAATATTCGCTTAAAGGAATAAATTTTACAGTAATTGTGATTTTATTTATGTTCATCTGTGTATAAATCGTAATAGGGGTGCACTTTCATTGCTTGGCATGGCATCGCGCGAATTATATTGCCTTATAAGAAACTATCGACGCTTTTAGCAAAATAAAAGTCTTGTATATGTTACATTTGACATTAAAACATAAAATCATCACAGGAAATTTTGAGTTTTCTTCTTATTACACAGGAACATCTAGAGCCTTAGCCAATAATGCCTGTCCTGGCAAAAAATTAAGTTTTTACCAAGTTAAGAAGATAATAGTAGGGTGGAATGCTGGTAGATATACTAGAATATAAACGGTAAAGCTGGGTTGTTACTTAAATAAAATAATAAAATTTTATAGACTTCAAAAATGCAGATGATATAAATATGACGAATTTTACGAAGCAATGTAGACACCGAAAGTGAGATTTGAGGAAATGGAGAACATAGTTCTGGAAATTTCTGTATCTGGTAGGATATGGAGAATAGAGATATACCGACTGCATCGTGAGCACACTGTTGCTTGCTCTCCTACCATTATCAGAAGAGAAAATGAATTTGAAATTGGAAAGAAAAAGAACATCCATCAGAAAGACAATATTTTCAGCATATAGAAACGAAACTTCTTTTCTTGCTTATGGCAAATATTGAGGAACATTTAACATCCAAGAATCACCAAAATACAGAAAAATCCAACCCCCCGCGAAGAGAACAAATCCCACACATATAAAAAAATGCATTGACATTATACAACAGTACTTTTTATGGAAATCGGAAATACATTGAAACGTGTGACACTTTAGCACAATATCAGGGCAAGTTATTTCTCCGCATATGCACTCATTAACCCTTAAGTCCCAAGGCGACTTTTTTCTTCTAGCCCCTTTAAAACCGGAAGTTTTTGAGAGGAAGCAACATGAATTGGACTCTTCCAACATGGGTAGTCATTTACCCCACAACCTCACTCCCTGCTATAACCTTCCCTTAAGGCGCAGGGAAATGGGCTGTGATTGGCAAAGATAGCTGGACCCCCCCCTACGGCTCAGGTGGAGTATAGCCATGCCATTTATCTTAAACCCGTTTTTCCCCCACCTATTTTAATCGAAAAATACAGGCACGCCATTCACTTGTATTTAAAAGATCGCTAACTCTGAACGAAGGTGGAGGAAGCGATCTTCCTTCCCTCTCTACAGCTGCTTGTCAATCGCTCTTCGATTTTCCCCAATCAGCAGATTTTAATTTATGCTACCCTCAAAGCGAGGCTTCAATCTACGCAAAGCATTCTTCTTTTCGCTAGCCTCTTTCAGGGTCCCTCTGATTTTTCGTTCCGATTTCAGTCCAGGAGGAATTGCAATCACCACAAGCCATTTAGCTGATTATCGTAGATTTTGATGGCTTTTTCCTTCTCGAGTTCCAAAATATGCACTTTATCTGTGCAGTGAATGGCCGGCTTAAGGAATCTCAGAACCTCATCTTCCCTCAAAAGGGATCAACCGCCTCAGACTGGCCTTCGTCGCTGTTAAGGGAAAATTTTTAGACCGCCCAGGACCGCTTCGCTCGGTGTGAGAGAGTTTAATAGTAGAGAACACTTAGTTCATTCCTAATGGAGATCTTGCATCCGATAGGTGGCGTGGATTACTTTCATTAACTGATGTCACAGGAATGTACATTTCTCATCGCCTTCCATATTCCCAGATGCATCGTCTCTGCCAAGCTGTCGAAAAAATTCCTTATTTTGGAAAATACATCTTTTTCATTTTCCTTACACAGTGGATGTTATTATCTATCGCCTCGGGAAAGTGGCCATTTAGGTGAGAGCTTTATCTCTGCCGCCAGAGAAACGTCAGTCATTTTTTTAACTACTTACGTGCCGGATGGCTTGATAAAGTTCATCAGTCAACCCAATGGCTCTGTATTTATCATATTTCCTTAGGGGGGAGTTATTTTAGACTTGGAAACTGGTATTAACTACCAGAGGAATAATTTGGATAATTTAATAAATCTTCTTCATGCTTGGGAAACAATATATAATAAAAAATTTAAAATGTTTATATATACAGGGTGTCCACACTTATCGTGAACAATAGCTAATTTCTAAACCGTTAGAGATAGACATATAGTTCCAACTGAAAAAATGATTTAAATGAAGAGAAGAATTATAATATATGTGTTTTGAGTGAATAAATATAGTCCTGAAAAAGTTAGGAATTCTAATTTTTTTATACGGTTCCCCGGTCCTATCAGTCAAATTTAGTAAAATTTTTTTGACACTCTAATATTTTAAACAAAATAAGTCCCATTCTTCTGCGTCTAAAACTGACCGAGTTATGAAGCTTCGAATATCGCTGACTTAGACCACTTTACACCGTTTCAATAGCAGTCTTGAAGACGATCCACCAATCAATGCACATCACTTGCTCGAAGAGGCCGCTGATTGGTTAAAAATCAGGAAATTCGAAGCTCCAGAACTCGCTCAGTTTTAGTCGCAGAAGCGTGGAACTCCTTTGTTTAAAATCTTAGAATGTCAAAAATATTTTACTGAATATGGCCGATAGGACCGGGGGACCGTATAAAAAGTTAGAATTCGTATTTTTTTCAGAAATATATTTAGTGACTCTAAAAACATATATTATAATTTTTCCCTTCCTTTAAAGCATTTTTGCAATTGGAACTGTATGTCTATCTCTAACGGTTTAGAAATGAGCTATTGATCACAATAAATGTAGACACCCTGTATATAAATCAAAACTTGAAGGTTAAAGCAAAAAATGCGTGACGCGGTGCTAGAAGGCTAACATTTAAAAATATGTTTTTGCTATTAATTATGACTTAGTTTCTTTATTATATTGTTTTCAGCTTCTTCCACTTTATGATTGTTGTTCTGACCTCAAGAATTTAAATAAAAAAATAAATTTCTGTATAGTAAAACATTAATGAAAGCTTACTTCTAAAAATCATTTCTATAATTTTCAGTTTTTATTCCTAAATATATTTCTAAGTTTAGTATAAAATGGAATCTTGTAATTCTCTTTCCTCAAACTCATTATCGGCGAATTTAATTCAGAATTTTAGATGCATGATTGTTACCGTTGTCTTGATGGATCTCTATTGATTTGTGGATACGTAAGTAAAGAAATGGCATTAATACCTTAAATGTTGGGAATAAAGTATTGCTTTGATAATATGAGAAATTGATTTTAAATTTTTTCAATTTTCCCTATTTTTAATTTTCCAATATACAAGAAACAGATAACGGCCAGAAGTTCTTACTAAAAGTATTGAACTGTATTGCAAATATTAGATTAAGGAGGGCGAAGTTTTTTTCCAAACACATTTATTCTAGCTTTATACTACAAACATTTTTTAACATAAAATGGTTATTTACAGTCGATTTGCCACAATATTTTCTCAAGTTGACAACATGAAATTCAAAAATATTTTTGTCATCTCCTTTGCTAAGTAATGTTCATAAATCAACTGTGGAGTTGCCATGATATTTCTACTTTTTTTTATTGTATCTGCACGTGCCTAACGGATTTTTTTTTATTTTATTATTTTCTTTTTAAATACATTATACTTTTGTGACTCATCATATTTTATATATCTTTATACAAATTAAATAAAACTTAAAATGGATATTATTTCCATGAAAAAGATTTTATATTATTTAGAAATATCACAGTATCTTTATATTCTTGGAAACAAGATTTCAAATTTTCTTCTTCTCCTTTACAATAATAACCACAACGTTTTTTATATCGCATTAGCTTAGATATATCCAAGTTCCACTGAATAGAGTCTACATTTTCCCTTTGTTTTGAAAGTAAGTTCCTTTCACATACAATTCCCTCTCGAGTTTTACATTCGACTGCATATCTCAGACAAAGTCGATGAGAACCCTACATTTGAAAGGTTTTTTAAAAATTCAACTTGCTACTTATTATTTTATTTATAATTAAAATTGAGCAATTTAATGACTTTACAATAGTTCTTCGAGTTAGTATATTTTATTTTTAAATTAAAGAAATTACTAAGAGAAATTTTAAGAAGTTCGCCTATTTTTTTGGATACATTTTTGCATTTCCTTTATAGTTTATTGCTGATTTTCACGTTTCTACTTTATTATCACTACAATCCTACTCTCTCTTTATTTAGATATCCAATTTTATGCCTTTTTTACGGCTTTTGTTATGATTAAAATTAGGTTTAATTCAAATAAGGTTTATTAAGTGCAAATAACCTAATTAGCAATCCCAGGTTCGACCTTTGTCTAATAATTATTTTTTATTAATGTAATCTATTTAACAGTCCGCATGAGACACAAAGAAAGACAATATTAATTTGAAAATTATAACATTAAACTTTATTTACAGTATACATATTTAATTGCAAATTAAGCATTAAATAAAATAAGCCCAAGAAGAGTAGGATACTCTAGAATAATTAAAACAGTCTCTAATCAACAGTCTGTAATTGTCTCTAGAGATTCGATATCATGAAGCGTATTTCAAACTCACCAGGCGACGTCACTCGATTTCCAGTCCAATATTCCTTAAAATATATTCACTTGTAATTTCCAATCCAAGGTACTAGCAAAACCAAATCACTTATTTGCTTTCTTCAGTCACCATATATGGTCTCAATAAAATCTTTTAAATTACCATGCAGCCACCGACATTTGTATAACATCGTCACCGTCTAGCCATTCAGCGACATCGCCCACTTAAGGTTTTTCTCCACAACCCACTTCGATTCTTGTTACATTCTTCTCAGCAGCTCTCCTTTCTAATCTCTACCCCTTTATATACGTCCGGGTCCAATCCCCGTCCTTCGCCTTGTTGAATGGGCAGGTGCCGGAAGGGGTGGTGTCTCTGGATTGTTCTCGACCCTTCTAGGGTTCAAGGGATACGTCGCTTTACTCGCGAGGATTTCAAGGTGGTGTCTTGATTCTTCTCGATACATCTAGAGTTCAAGGGTGGCACCGCCTCTACAAGATTATTCGCCACCGTTCTGGAAATTTCTATTCCAGAGAATTCTCAAGTTCACTATGTAATTCACTGTGTCCTAATTCAAGCAAAATATTACACAACACTTTCTTGAATAACTTAATATGAATACTTCTCTTCGGCTGAAACAAAAATATAGCCTTCTATCCATTATTTAATTACACAAACGCAGTTAACACGTTAAATGATGCACTGATTGAGAAAATCTCACCTGTGGAACCAAATTTTGTTTTCTCACGTTTTATGTTAAAATGATTCTTTATGATTATTCTCTTGTTGGTTTATACACATTTTTTTTAAATTTGTGTCAGTATTTTTCCCGTGCGAACTGGTGGTCACGTGGTCCTAAAAAGAAACATTTTATTTGGGAACTAAGTGGTATGAAGTGCAATGAAACCGAATAATCGAGTAGCATATGTAAAACCCATATAAAACGTGTCCACGGGTGAGCACACGCCGCTAAAGAAAACAGATGCAAAATGTCCACCGGTGGTTACACGATCCGAATGAAGAAACTGAAACTGACCACCTGTGGGCACATGGCGCGCAACGTGTTAAAGAATACTTTGTAATATTGCATGATTTTTTAAATATATAGAACAAATAATTACCGAAAAAATAAAACTATTTCAAGCCAAACGATTGCTTATATATTTCATTTAAAACATTCAAAAAATGTGAAAACAACCTGTTTAAAGATAAAAAATAAAACATCAAATAATAAGAACAAAGTTAATACTGGGTTTTGGATTTTTAACATTAACACTCTGACTCCTAAGCCGGCCGTAACCGGCCATCCAACTTCTATACTATTGAGGCGGATTTCGGCAGGTTGCTGTTCCGAAAGGGGGAGAAGGCAGTTGGGCGAGTGCTCATTAAAGGGACCCTTAAGGGAAAGACGAAAGGCCTGCCACCCGTAGTGAGGAGAAAAGGGGGAATGGGACGGACGAATCCATTCCACAGATCAATTAGTAAGCAAACCTCCGCATACAACTGTACTCAGATTTTGAGAACTCTTAGTAGTCAGAGGATTGATTCAATCCGACCTACAGCTTTCAAACAAAATCTTTCACACGATCATCTTCCATTTATGCTTAATATAGCAAATCTTTCATCATCTTGTCGAGTTTATCTGTCCCAGAACTTATTTGAATAATTATTTCGACATCTCACTTGACAATGGACTACAAACTCATTCAACTCATGCATCGCAACAAACTAGATCCATTCATCTCAAATATTTAGACAGATGATTACCATTGAGTTTCATACGGAATCGTTTCTCCGAGTAAGTTAATTTAAAGAATTGTCAGCTGAGAGAGATTATTCCTACCGCTTTCATTAAGACGTCGTTTTACCAATTACACGGAAATACATTAGATGGCGTAAGTGTCAGAGGAAATGAATATACAAGACGCTAGAGGTGACAAATGGGATGATATTACTCGGAAATATGCTGTCTTAATATGGATAAATATATTTCATTTAGGTTGATTTTGAAACTTTTATTCCTTTGAAGATTCCGAAAATATAGCTTTGCAACAGATTATATTAATGTTTGAAGTATTGATATGGATGCAAATCGGAGCAATTTTTTAAATAAAGTTATTTAATTTATATTAAAGAACAGTGTGATGATGATGTTTTTGATTTTCAGTTAATTTATGTTTTAACTCTATCGATACGGGAACGTCCCAAACGACTCTTCAAGCAAAAAACGATAGCCTTCCGAAACGTCCGAATGTCGCTGCGAATTTCCGACCCTCTTTCGTTAAGTGTGATTGATTTCTACCCGCTGCGCAGACTTTCTTCTTTAGAGTGTTTCGCCCAGATGGGTTGGGGGAAAAGGAGGGTTTTCTTAGAATTCGTACAGTGGCAGCTGTTATTGTGGGTTTTGAGGAGGGAGAGGAATTTTTCTTATCTTTGAAAGAGGAACTCGGACGTTCCTGTATTTTGGGGGCTCTCTATTCCAATGGTCTTAGGAATCACAGGGTTAATAAACCGAAAAGTCGATTAAGCAGATATATATTTTTGTTTCGTTTCTCCTAAGTTTAGCGATTTAAGCTCATTTTATAATAAATGATTTTAGAAAAAGTTCTTCATTCAGAGCAGTGTGAAATTTTTTTATACGTCATCAGTTTTTGTACATCATTTACTCTTGTTTTATTTAGTATTATCATTTAAATTGAAATTTGGTACTAAAACTCGGTTACAGGTATGTTGAGAGTTCGATTCATCTAACAAGTTTTTTAGAATCAGTGACACTTAACCTACTTGTGCATATTTACGTGTTTACGATTTGTATATTTGTAATAATTATTATTAACTAAATAACATGTTAATTAGTTAATTAACATATAAAATTCTACATTCGCACTCTTTCAGATACATTGTTATTTTTAAAAAATAAACTATATCTGGACAATTTTCAAATAGCAAAACTGTTGTTAGATGTACTACAAATTTTATTGTCCTATGTGTCTTACATGTTGTTAGACAAAATCATTCCTGTCGTTTTGTGTGTCCCGTATGTTGTTATACTACATGATTTTCAGTTATATGGCTTATTATTTGTGGTGTGTCACGCAAATAATTAGTCTGTTGCATTGCCAGTGTAGTATAACATCAATGGCATGCTTTTAAACTACAGACTTTTTAGCCATATGGCAGATTTTTTATGGTGTCAAACTACGAAAACGATTTTTTATGGTGAAATGGTGTCAAGCAATAATTAGTTTGTTGCATTGCCAGTGTAGTATAACATCAATGGCATGTTAGTAAACTACAGACTTTTTAGCCATATGACAGATATTTGTGGTGTCAGGCAAATAATTAGTCTGTTGCATTGTTAGTGTAGTATAACATCAATGGCATGCTATTAAACTACAGACTTTTTAGCCATATGGCAGATTTTTTTTTTTTTGCATGTCTCACTTATAGGTCACCAAGCCCATTAGTTATAATTTTTCCCTTAACCATGTTTAAGGAAGGTTCCTTAACCATTACAGACACGGTTGAATATATCTTGGAGGATTACAGAATTAGCAAAGGCAAGATGTTATCTCAGACAAGGTTAGAGTCAAGATGAAATCTCAAATGTCATTTTTACGATAGAGATTTTGATGAAGAACTGTAAAAGTGTTTTTCCCCTGTTAGGAAAATTAGCGTTTGAATTTCTTAATATAAAAGAACATGCAGTTTTCTGTAATTGCAAAAAATAGTCAAATTCGGCTGTGTCCTGTACTTCAACGTTTTTCAAAATATTTTTTATTTAAATGGGTCAGGAAATGTAAGCAAATTTTCGCTTACATGTTTTGAATTGCGTCACTATTGAAATTAATTACTTCATCTAGAATAATCTTCTAAGCAAATATATTATTGCCTTTTTCCAAAAGAGTGTAGCTAAAGACATTTCAGAAGAAAAGAAGATAATGCTGAATTCAGAAGTCTGTTAATACGAAGTCTATTCAGGAATTTGATAGATGTAAGTTTGTAAATATTTTGTTAATGATTGCTATAGTTACTTTCTCTTGTTGATGTTTTTAATAAAAAATGTGTTATTTATTTACAATTTGAAGCTATAATATGAATATGGACAGAGGCGGTACAATATGACGAGGGTTAGTTTAATTTCATAAAATGAAAGTCCCAGAATACATTGAATGAAGATGAATGAATTAGATTACGAGAGACAACAACTGACCCAGCACCTCCCTCTCTAAGATTTCTCACCTCTCAATGTAAGATTTAGTAGTTTTACAGGCCAATGTTCCCAATTGGGAACATCGAATTGAAAAGTTATTTAAAAATGAAATATCGTTCATATTGTTTTGAAAAATTCTTAATTAAAATCGAAAGTAAGCTTGATTTTTTTTATGTAATATCTATGTTTCAGATATAAATTGGGCAATGTATTGCCTTTTAATTTGTGCGTAGCATAAAAATTCCTAAAAAATTTTTAAAAATCCAAAATTTAAAAAAATCTATACACATAATTAAATATGTCCATGTTACTAATAACATATTAAATATAATTATATAAATAAGAAATTCGATTGCTATCATTTATTAAAGTTCTGTGTTCCCAATTGGGAACATTGATCAGTCGTGACTGTTCTGTGAATGAAGAAATTTCTCTGTTGTGAGTTTCTTCTTCAAATGGAAAGGGCAATTCTCTAATAATTCAGGAAAGGAAATCTCTTTCGGTTGCTAAAAGGCCAGTGCTTTAATTTTGGCGAAAAATAATTAATTTCTACCTGTAATTTGGGGGAGAATTATAAATGTATTGGATAATCATTGCTGTATAGCCAGAATGATAATTTTGTAGTGATTGTTTCTTATAAATAATATTTACATCTTCCAATGCAGCTAATCGAAAGATATTCTTATGTACAGAAGAAAAGGTAAGCATAAGATAACGAAATGTCATTCATAAATTTGATTTTGGAGTGGCTGGGGTTGATCAGTTGCATAAATAGTAAGAAAATACGGTCACATCTTTGCAAAAAGAAACGGTGGTATGTTTTATTTGCAAAACGTACCAAATATAGTTGTTGTTTCTGGATGGCTATTGCACACAACAACTCACAGGAAACCTAACCAACTCACTTACGTCGAGAGGATACAATTAGTTTTTGACGAACTGGGGCAAAAAAGGATGATTCTCAAACAAGACCAAAAGTTACAGGTTGAATATCACAGTGGTAAAATGATGGTCATTGCTTTATTGCAATAAACCACGTAAATATGCATAATGTGAAAAAAACAAGATTATAGCGCAATAAGTGCGATAAAAGGGTCTGTATTCGAATTACTTCCCAGAGTGCCATAGGAAACAGTTATAAAATTGCATTTGCTGCACTTTTGTGCAAAATATATTTCTTATACATTTAAATTCGTAAATTTTGAATTAAATTCATATCTTTGCTTGGTGATAAAAATATTTTTTTACAATACTTCTTATTATTCAGTCTGATCATCACTGTTATCCATTTGCAAGTCTAGAGTAGTGTGCATAATGAGTAGTAGCAAATGTTCCCAATTGGGAACATCGAAAAAACACATATAGAAATTTTTGATTCATATTTTAACGATTGATAGCTTTAAACTAAAGCATTAGGAGGAGAAATATGTAAAAAGTAATTAAAAATTATCTGGATCTGAATTCGGTCTGTAAACTGTTAACTTGCAGCAGATCCACATACATAAATTGGGTTTCGAACCTAAATCTCTTCCGCCTCGAAGCCATGACCTTACCGTCAGGACACCGCTGCTCAATAGAAATATACAGCAAAACTTTTAACGGAATAATTAGATAGTTCACAGATTATCTAAGCTGGAACCGAATATGTAATGATTTAATGGTTCTACTATTTCATTCTCATACAGAAAGGAAAAATTATTGGTATAGCATTTGCACTGGCCATAGGAAAAATTTAACAAACAAACTGAATCAGTTAAATTATCGATTGTTCTTCATGACACTTTGCCTGACATTTATTAAATTTTAACCTAAAATACAGAAAATGCAGAGTTTTAAACCATAAAATATTCACACTAAACAAAGAACACTAATGACTCAAACTATACACTGTTTACTTAGTCCCCGGTTTATAAAAAGTAATTTATTCCACTACTTATCATCAACCAAATATTTATTACAAGGGTTTAACTTTTATACGTGTCTTGAAACATTATTAAAATTTTACACGTTATTAAAGAAACAGAACGTATTCAAGGTCTCGTTGATCTCCAGAACATTGTTAGATAGAAAAATCCACTGTTTTCCAAATCATCCCTCCCGTAAGCCGGTATCTTTATGCCTTCGTAGAAGATAAAAAGGCCAACACAAACACGTAACCTTGACTGATGGACCTTATCAGTTCATCCGACGCTAAGTGGCCGAAAAACTGGCTCGTTTCCCCTGGCAGTATAGATAGCGCTCTCCTCTAAATGGCTAATATGCCGAGAAGATGGATGATAACACCCTACAGGGATGAAGAAAAAAATGCTCCTCAAGATAGAGAAATTTTCCCAATTTTTCCTGAAGGGTGCATCTGCAAATATTGTGGAGGTGAAAAATGTAGATTTACACAAAAGCAGTTAATGATTGCAATGTATGTGTTGGCTATTGGGCAGAATTTCTCCGTTAAGAAGCGATCTACGTTTTCATTTAAGAGAATAGATTAACCTTAGAGAAATAAGGTTACATGGAATTAATTGTTCAAGAGAATGGAGTTTTCATATAATCTCCATAACCTTTGTTCTTAGAAATTATTACACTTCAGTTTATTTCTACTAGTTTACTCTTGTTTTTAAAGATTTATATACAAGAGGTTATATTATCACAGATAATTTAATTTGAAAAGAGTATAAAAAACTATTTTTTCTTCATCTTCAATTATTCTCTCGATTTCATAGTACTCACAACAGCGTTAAAACCGTGGCCATTTATTTATGTTGTATAAAAAATATATTTCGAAATTGAAGTGTTTCCCTAGAGTATTAAGTGTGTGTTAAAAATGTAAGTAAAAACTGCGGAACCATTTTTTCCCGCATATTTCTTCATTGTTTTGGCTTCAGGGAAATCAAGACTTATGTTTGTAATTCTTGCTTGAAAGCAAAAAAAATAAATAAACGAGATGTCAGGTATCATAATGGATGCTTTTTTTCGAAACTAATTCCGGATAGTAATGTTCCCTTTTGCACTTTCATGGCTGAGACTGATTTTTATTCTGGAGTTGCTTTTACATAATTTTCTTGCATTATTTTTCATTAATATGAACAAATGTGGGAAATGAAACTCAAACCCACTGAGGGATAAACAGTATTTATATTTGAATTATGCCAACTATGCGTAATAATTCTTTATAAAGAATGCAAACTGAAACATTTTCCACTATTAAAGACACGGCATATAAACCAACCAGCAAAAATAACTTTCAATCAAAAACTATCTTTTATATTATTATCTTACAGCGTAACATAATTAAGACAAGACGGTTTATAAAATTTAGTTTCCTTTTTATTAGAGGAAAAGGTGTAAATATGGGCCCCCTCTTTTGTTTTTGACTTAAAGTTACTTTCATTTTGAAAGATTCTGAATTTTTGACCTTCATTGACAACTATTACAAATTTACTAAATGATAGGAGGCAAAACAATGATTAATACCAATTATTTCAATTCGAAAACGAAGATTTACAAAAAGCTTTAAAAAAGCATCAGAAGAAATGGGGTGCAAATATGGGCCCTTTCCAAAAGAGTCACAAAAAATTATTTGGAATGTTTTAAAACAGGATAAACAATACAAAATAGTAGAGAATTTATTTATTACAGAAAAAAATTATTTACAGAAATCGCAAACATAACTGGCTGTTTCAGCCCCGGCACAATCTAAGTGTGCCAACATTTGGCACATAACACATTTAACCCACATTTCCCCGCGAGTGTCTTCAGAGAACTTTCCATCACAAAAGATGCAAGTTGCCTTCCTCGAGTCTGGTTTATCCCCATCGTTGATATCCAGATTGATATCAACATCGCTGTCGACAAGGGGAAGATAATTGTAGTCTGATGAGTCCGATGATGAATCGTATCGTTTCGTGGGTCGAATTTTCTTTTTTTGAAGGCCCTTGGTCTTCCCACCTCTGGCCGGTTTCTTACCCCGGGAACACTCAAGGACGTCTTCTTGGGAGCACTTTTCTCAAGAGACTTGGTCAACTGATCCTTGTATGGTGATCCAGTGTTGAAGCTAGACCTTGCTGCTTTGCGTCCACGAGTAGTGGTTCTCTTCTTAATGTTGGGGACAGGAGATATGTCGAACGGAGAAAATGTATTTGAAGTTCCCGGGGAACATTTCGGTGTTTCAGCAGCCTCATCAATTGGCATTGAAAGGGTGCCCATATTTATACCAACCAAACCTAAGAAAGATGGCCGCTATCACATGTAACCAAAACGCGTGTGTGACTAAAGTAGCTTAGGATCTCTGCTTTCCGGATATCACTGTAAAATTATTTTAAACTAACTAGAAGAACATGAAAAGAAAACGATTTCACATACCAGTCAAAAGTTTGCAGTCCAGAACAACACCTATTCACTCAATAACTCACGCTGCATCCACACTACTTGAAAGAATGGTTCCAACTGTTCTCTGCTATCTTATACCAACAAGTAGCACCATCTACAGTCCTGGAGGCCAGTCTTTAGCACCTCCCATAGCCACTTTGGGAGGGGTGCCCATATTTACACCAGTGCCCGTTTTTACACCAGTTCCTCTACTTTTTCTTAAACAAATTATGAAAAGAGAAAGTATTTAATTGTCTACAAATTTCTCATTGATATTTTGATGAATTTCGAAGTTTTAGACCTCCCTGGCACCGAAAAACACATTTTTAGAATCATGTCTGTCCGTGTGTTTACACGTCAATTAAATAACATAACCAGCTAGAAGTGTGAAATTTCGTCTGGGCTCTTTACACCAAAATTTTAGAATTCTATCGCATTTTGGACAAAATCAGAATTCCAGTTCCAATGTGTAGCAAAATTGGAACATTCCAATAATTAGTTTTTCTTTTATCTTAATTTTTGGATCAACAGTGCGTTTTAACGCAAACTGAGTATGCAATATCTGAAATCGAGAAACAAACTTATAGACTGGTTTCTTTTTACAGGTGTAGACTTTTGTATTAATTGAGAAAAATGAATGTTGATAACAGAAAAAATACAGGGTGGTTACAAAAACTCTTCCCGATATATGATGCCCTAGCGGCCTATCCGCTCAACCAATCGAAATGAAATTTCAGATATTGTTATTTGAAGGTATGCTCTCGAGATTGTGTTGTTTTGAAACAATTGAGCTCTCACGGTTACGGTTACAGCGAAAAAATTTCGAAATTTTCAAATAGCAACACCTACTGTTTTTCTTGGAAATGTGATTCTCAAAGTAAGAAAATTAAAATGGAGTTGGAACGGTATTTTTAACGCAAAAAATGGCGGCGCTAGGCAGAGACAAAAAAATTGAAAACAACAACCGTGGTATAAAGAAACTCTGCCGATATATGACCCCCTTAGCGAACGTACCGTTATAGAGAGGGGAATAAAATTTTGTATGCAGGCATTATATATAGCCATATGCGCTCAACAATAATGTGCAAAACAACAGTCCAACTCTCACAGTTACGATCACAATGATAAAATTTTGAAATTTTCAAATGACATCTACTTTTTTTCATGGAAACGTGATCCTCGCCATAAAAAATTAAAATTAAGTTGAAACGGTATTTTTAGAGCGAAACATGGAGGTGTTAGGCAGGCGAAGAAAAAAGCGAAAATAACCAATTGGAAATAATAGCTAGAAGGGCTATTTTTTGTCTCTTCCTAGCGCCGCCATTTTTTGCAAAATACCGTTCCAACTGCATTTTAAGTTTTTTACTATGAGGATTACATTTCCATGGAAAAAAGTAGGTGTTGCTATTTGAAAATTTTGAAATTTTCTCACTGTAACCGTAACCGTGAGAGCTCTATTGTTTCAAGACAACGCAATCTCTAGCGCATACCTTCAAATAACAATATCTGAAATTTAATTTCGATTGGTTGAGCGGATAGGCCGTTAGGGGTTCATATATCGGGCAAGTTTGTTTCTGACCACCCTGTATATAGGATCTCATAAGAAAATACACTATTTTGACATTATAATACATTTTCTACGAAGTAAAAAGTTACAACTTTAAATTTATCCAAAAATGACTTTACAAATAATATTTATGCCATGTCTACTGTTCGTAAACGGTGAGATTCCCAACTACAGAATGAAACGGGAGAAAAGAAGAATATTCTGTAAGAAATATAGAGAAGCTTTCCTCTACTTCTCGAAAGGAAGCATCTGGGAATATGGCA
>BGPR01002974.1:139236-153620 GCA_013235015.1 Araneus ventricosus
GATTTTCAAATATATTTTACCTTGTCATAGTCTGAAATTATATATTCATTATCGATATCCTCAATGTTTCTCTACTGAGCAAAAACATCCCATTTGCCGTGCCACTATTTGTAAAATAATTGATTTCTTAGAATTTTAAGGAAAAGTTATAAAAAATTGGTTTAATGAGAATACTGAATAAATTACCAACGTTCTTATCCACATATTGATGCCGAACAACGATTTTCGAATACATATGCACTTCAACAAATATATTTATTTTTAAAAACTTGCCGAATCGAACCAGCTGCATTCCTCAATATACCGGCCATGAAACAGCAAAGAGAAACAATTTCTGAATTAATTTTTCAGTAATTAAAACAATAAAGGGTTGATTAAAATTAGCCAGCTTCCACTACTAGCATTCTTTTTCCATGTTTTATTAAAGAAAGAAGTGTATCCTGGGCCTTGTAAATTGAGAGATGGAAGTTGCTTGACTATAGCACAGGACAGTAGGCATGGGTTGATTAGGATACCACTCAGTACTCAGATTTCAGATTATGGGCTAAAGATAAGTATTTTAGTCTGTTTTCTATATAAACAACTGTACTTCGACACTATCACACGATCAGAACTATTTTTAAAGATGCCATTCAAACCAGCTGCAGTCTTCAATTCATGGCGCAACTTCGTCCCTTCAACACAGTCTTCCAAGCACAGCTTCTTGCTATACAGGAGGCTTGTCTCTGAGCAAGCAAGACCAGCCAACAGGTTAAGGTATGGTCAGACAGTGAGTCCAGCCTCCATTCAATTGCTTCAATTGACACCAAGAGCCCTATTGCTCAACAAACACAGGAACTCTTATTGAAATCTACAAACATTAAACTTGGATGGATTAGGGCTCAAGCCGGATACAACGGTAATGAAGCGGTGGACGTACTAGCCAAGAAGGAAACATAGGAGGGAAACCCCACGTACATCCCAGCGCCAAGAAACCATATCAAGAGTCTGCTTCAAAAAGAGTCCATCATCCGCTGGCAAGAAGAATGGGACAATGGAGAAACAGGCAGGAGTGTTTTCAACGTTTTGCCTAAAGTCAAAACAACTCCTACTCCTACAAAAGCCCGAAATAATGTTCGTTACGGGCCACGGCCCATTTCCGACATATCTTAAACGATTCAAAATCAGAAACAGCGATTCCTGTGGCTGCGGAAACCCGGGAAACCCCTTATACTATGCTACAAGCTGCCTGTTTACAACCTCATGCCACCTAACAAAACCGTCAGCTGGCCTAGAACCACTTTGGTGGGAAAGAGGTATGAACAACAACAATTCTAGGGAGAAAATCAGAAAACTCATCCACTTCATCGCGGAAAAAGAATCACTCTTTTTCCCAAAAGATGGTGACAACAACTATCCACAGACTCAATTAACCCTAGGTACTCATCTTCTATCTTCTCCCATACATAAGGCACCACCCTCTCAAAGTCAACAACCCAAAGACTTGAAAAAACTAACAGTCATATTACTAACTATTATATTCTTTTGTTCTAAGTGTCCTCTTTTTGTATCCTTATATATAAAATATAATTTTTTTTGCTCTGCATTTTTCAATAAAGTTACACGCATACCCAACCAACCGACAGGGTTCCGATTTCGGGGATATGCTGTGGTGTTAAGTCTTCGATTTATCAGCTGTGAATCAAAAATTGGAAAAGATTTATGAATTAATTTTTCATTCTTTAAAATGATAAAAAGTTGATTAAAATTGACCATCTTTCATAATAGCATTCTTTTCCCATGTTTTATTAAAGAAAGAATTTCCCAACATTTCCTTTCAATTCAGGTCCTATAATCTAATAACCGAGTAGAAACTAATTATCGTGCAAATGTCAGTTTCGAGCCCTAGATATTGAGCCATCCCACTTTGTTTCTAACCAACAGGTGTTAATAACGTTATAGATTTTGCATTAGCTGATAGTAATTAGTAATTCTGTTCAGTTGCTACTCTAATATTGTCTTCAACATGTATTGGGTAATTAGTTGATATTTGAAGTGAAATTTTCCCAATGTCTATATATAGGATGAACTTCATCCTGTGTTTAAGAAATACGGAGTTTTTAGTCTTGCAGAATACTTGAAAATGAAAGCAAGCGATAATTAAGGCTGATAATGGATATTGCCAATTGCGAGTTTAAATTATAGAATACAGAATTGGTAAGTTAAAGCCATCTCCTTTCAAAGTAAAACTTCCCGTAGATATAATAAATGTGAAATAAGGGATTTGAGGTCTTAATCAAGTGTTTACACTTTCATTAAAAATGAGATTGAAGTAATACCGTTTGGATATGCAAATGCGGAAAATATCCATGCACTGTTTGTCAGATTTAGACATGAAATATTTTCAACCTTCAGATCGATTTCCAAAAATCATCACTATTTAGAATATAGTGATTGCAGAGAAAATAAACTGAATAAAAACGGTTTTAAAACCACACTTTTATAATGCACTGAAAAGTAGAAATTCTTTATTTTAATCATTTTCTACTTTGTAGTATTTAACTTAAAATTCATTATTAGAAATGCTGTGGAATCTTGAAATCATTTTTTTATCAAAATCATTACAAGGTGACGCCACTGGTATGCAAATAAATTAAATTAAATTAATCGATTAACCTTATAATTAAGTTCTGAAAATATTAAAATAGAGTACTGCCATCAAGAATACACATGTGTACCAAATTTCTAATCTCTAAAATATTAGGAAATGAGTGAAAAATAGATTTCAAAATTACATCTTTACAAAGATTAAACAAGTTTTTAAAAAGTGCATAAAAATATTTCCTGAATAATTTTTTTATTATTTTCAAAAAGCTTTATCTAGTTTATTTTCACCACACCTAATTTTGTTGCTTGGGAAATCCCTGACGATAGCAAAAGACATGCAAATTTGCATCAAGCGCTTAATTAACATATTTTTCTATTCTTCACGTATTTCAACATTAAATTAACATTTAGTATCTAATCAATAAAAATATATGAATGATTACCTAATTGCGACATATAAGTAATTCAAATGTTTGACGTGCATTTGTTACCAACATATAGAGTGCGACTATAATTAAAATACGGACTGTCTCTGCCTTCTGTTGAGAAAAATAGATACTATTCGTGTTCCGGCAACTAGAACAGTCGTTCCTCAGAGAAAAAAGGAAAAAAATCGGATGGTCTAAATCAAGAGAATAAACTGGTTGTTGAAGTACTGGAATTTGATGTTTAGACTGGCAATTTGACACCAGGAGGGTGTCAAATCACGGTAATTCCCATGCCCGTGAGCCGGCGCATAAGAACTAAGATTGTCTCCGTCCTGCAACAAGGCATACGGAGCATTATTTATTCAATAAGACACAAAATAAATTTTACAAGAGAACACAAAATACAGTTTACAAAATATTGTCATATAAACAAACAAAGAACGGCATAATAACATAAAACAGTTTAACATACAAGTGAAATCTGCAGGACATATTTAACAATCTCAAATAAACATTTTCTTGAACATACCACTCTGGACAAGATCCAGAATTTACAGGAGAATAACTCCTCCATATATCCTCAAAAAGAGGACAACGAAAAATATAGTGAAAAACAATATCGGCGCATAAACGTGATGGAGCGATCCTATTAGCACAAGATATTTTACGATATCTCCACGTGTTGCTACGATATTCCGAATGCCGCACGACATCGCAAAGAATATAGTATGAATATTTTAGGGCATCTTGTGCTAATAGGGGGCAAAACTTGGTCTTTCGAGAAATGGTCACTTGCGTCTCACGGAATCACGCAAAAGTTTAACGCAGCAATGTCTACATCTAAGAAACAGTTTTTCGAAGGGCAATTTTAACAATTTATTCACAATGACAATTTTTTCATGTGTTAGGGATACTGACCTATCATCATCCTCCATACTTCACAACTCCTTATTGAAATGTCGATGACACTCATAAACTCCAGTTTAATTCATTGCTGTTTCTCCGCAAGCTGACTTAGTCATCTGAAAAGTCTCGGCAAAAGATTTTCCTAGCGATGCAAAAAAATTGGATACTGTAGACTCTCGATTAACCGGGATGGTCGGGAAATTCTTCGTTCCGGATAAGGGAATATCCCGGATAATGCAATTTATGCAAATTTTAATGAAAAATTTTGGGAAAATGATAGAAAATGTAACATTATTATGCAATAAGACATTAATAGTTCAATTAATACAAAAGAAAAAGAATTAACAAGAAATTTTAAAGTTATTTAGAATTACAATTCGTACAATTAAAAAGAAGAAAAAAACAGATCTAGTTTACCTCACTGTTTTGCGAAGAATGAAATTATAGAAGTCTGTTTTTGTTTTTCATTCATCACTTTCAGGATCTTCTTCGAAATTCCTTGTTTCTTCTGAACCACAAGTTACACCGAACACAATATCATCGTCACTTAAAACTTCGCAACATCCCAATGCCGAATCTTGGTTAATCGATTGTTCGACTGCTTCTTCTTCCACATTTTCAGAACAGTCTAATTGGAGTCTGGCTGGACTCAAGGTCGGCTGGACGAGTCTAATACAGTAGGAAGGGCTGAGAAAAATGCGGTCTTCCCGCACATTCCAACGTCCGCAATCTGCCCTTCCTTTTTTAAGAGGGGGGGGCGGATAATCCGATCCCGGTTAATCGAGAGTCTACTGTATTTAAAAACTTTTGAAATCCGTGATCTTTTCCCTGCGACGAGAAGGTTTGAATGCCTATAATCACGAGCTACGCTTATGCGTTGTTCGTATTTGAACTAGATGAAAGCCCTTCGCATTTTCAGAGGGAAATGGCGTAATTCATCGTCATTTCGCAAATATACAAAAAAGCTTAAATTTTTAAACGTATTAATATCTATTTTAATAATAAGTAATAGTTGATATTTTATTCTACAATTCAAAAACCTATCACCTGTTAGACAGTAGACAAACTATCATTTACACATCTTTACTATATTTAGAAACTTTAAGGCGACACGGGTACCATCTGAACAATATTTTTTTATTTTTAATATTTGGAATTGTATTTTAGTTGTATTTTATATAAGCTAATACCATATGACTATCCCAAACAAAAAAATATTGAATTTACTGAAAAGTATGTGTAAAATTTTAATTTTTTTTAAAATTAACTTTTTAAAAATTCCGAAGGCCTTTTTAAATATGCATATTTTTTACAATTTTTTCCCAAGTACCTCATAATATGTTACATAAAACTTAGTACGGATTTCTGTCTATTGCTGATATTTAATTTATTATTATTTTTTATTGTTAAACACACAAAAAATTCTCAAAAATGCATTAATTTTAATTTTGGCATTTTTAAAAATAATTACTACACATCTTACATCTAATTCCATACCAAGTTCCACAAATCATATATTTCAAAACATGCATAAAAAATTTCACATCCCTGCTTCAATTATTAAAAACGCTTTAGGGTTTTGAAAAATAGTATATGAACAAAGATATAACATGGAGAAATATCAATTTAAAGTTTTCATTCCTTGAATAACATAATATAAAATCCTTAGAATAGCTTGTAACTTATACAAAATGTTAATTAACTTATCTTATTTTAAGCTGATTAGCATAACAAAATTGCAAGAATTTGTGGCAATGAAATATTATAAATGTATCATGCATATAGAAAAGGAAAACAAAGTAGACATCAGTATTTCATAAAATTTAATGTTAAAATTTTTTAAAAATTAAATACATATCTCGGAGCTGATTCCATGCAAAGTTCTGCTACTAGCATAAATTTACAACATGCATAAAAATATATTTACCTTTGTTTTCCTCTTTCTAACGAATTAATTTCTCCCTGCGTTTACAGCTAGTGTTAGTTTTTTCTGTACGAAATTGTGCAACATTATTTTACTTCTTTATCTTTGATATACCCTCCTATGGTCTTTACACATGGCCAACTTTCCTGCTGTCTTGTTAAGTTGCAATTTATTTTCATTTTGAAGAAATTTCAAGCTATTCAGAAATTACAACGATCTGAAAAGTGGGAGTTGCAACATTGTTTACACACCTGTCGTGAATCAAAAATTGTCCAATAACTTAGTAAAAAATGCAGATACAGCTCTGGAATTTTACAGGCATATTTAGAATGATTCAAGTTATCCTATGAGCCAATAAAAAAAATTTCGATATTTTTATGATTTTTTGGGTACCGTGTCGCCTTAAGTAACGTTATCTCCCTTTTCGTCAACTTTTCAAAAAATGGTTTCATGATAAAATATCTAGCCCACGTTTCGTTGATCAAGCACTTTTTTATCTTCGGTTTCATTTGCTTCTACAAACACATATACCGGAGCAAGGATATCTGCTTTTTCAGCCAATAAATAGTTCAAACGATAAATGATCACTTAGTTATAATTCTGAGGGAGTTCAAACGATGCTAACGGAACTCGTCCATCAATGCTTGTGGGAGGATATGCAATTGGAGTTTTTAGAATCTCCCTTCGGGCAACACTTGCACCATAATTCCTCTGCTGTCGTAGACAAAAAAAATCCCTTTTCGGCAAGCTTGAAGGCAAAGGTAGATTCCTCTACGTTAATGTTACAAAAGTCATGAAATATTACATATTGATCAATACAGACATAGCCAATGACTTTGTTGTTTCCACACATTGCAATATTTACGCTGTGATTCTGTTTTCATGTCATTTAATTTTTTGCTATATCAAGGTTTTATCATTCCATTTTTCATTCCAAAAAGTTGTGACAGATTTATCGATCAGTACATTGGTCAATTTTTTTATATCGAAACACATAATCATTCAACAGGTAGGAGTCATAAAGAAATAAACATCTCAGCAGTGCAAATATCTCCTAGATAACATTAAGCCAGCCTATCTGAAACAGTAGCAAGAAATTGACTCTTGGCACGAATGAAGAAGGACTCTAGATTTAAAAATTAATTTATTTAATCTAGGTTACAATATAATTGTGCGAACAATACTTTGTCATATGGTAAAACCACATGATATGATACACTTAAACACTACTAAAATGGGCTCATTTAGAGAACTCCCTGGTTACAGAGATAATAGTCACTAAATTCTTAACATATAAGAGAATAAAAATTATTAAACATTGTGAGTGGCAAATTGAATACGTGTTTTTAAAGCATAGTATATGAATGCAGTCAATTTGAACAGCAAATTTAAATCTCCATCGACGATTAAAACCAAATACTCAGGCAGAAAATCCCAAACAATTTTAACGTTAAGCAGATATTTTTCAATTGCAAAAAGTATAAAGGGAACTTTTATTTAATTACTCTTATTTTTGGCTACTTTATACTGATTTTAATAAACAAATCATGGTCCCGCCATGTTTAGTTAAATATCAAATTAAAGTATTCTGTCAAAAAAACCTATTATCAAATTAACTATTAAAATTATTTGATTAATTAAAATTAACTATCTACTTAATTAAAGTTAAAAAATTAATTGTTACAGAACTCCACTAAAACCTTTTTTATGGCTTATACTATATGCCAGCAATCTTTATCTTATGATTATCTAATAATTATATTAATTTAAATAAAAGTCACTGTGGTCATGTACGTATGTTCCACATCTCCTCCTAAACCACTGGACTGATCTCAATCAAACTTGTCAAACTTTTTATTTAAGAAAGGAGAAAGGTCACCTTCAACTTTTCAAAGCCTAAAAGATGCTTAAAATTTCACTTAATTAAAAATTAAGCAAGGCGTTTTTCCGCAATGTCTTTCATTTCCATAAATTTGTTTCTCTCATTTTAATATTTTTTTTAAAATTAATTTTAAACTGAATTCGTAACAATATTCTTGTTGATCAAAAATAATACGAAGAACTGTTTCCAGAAGGAAGAATGCTAAAAGAAAATTTTAAAAGTAGACAATTTAACAATTTATATCGGGACCAGCTATTGATTTATTTTCACGCTTTAAATTAATGAAGAATTAAATAGTTAATTTAATTGTTTCAAAATATACATTAAAACCTTTCATTGATTTTAGTAATTATTAACAAAACTTGAAGTACCTATATAACAAATAATAACGTATGAAGAAAACGGATGTTTTTAAAAATTGTCTGGTTCAATTGATATTCTCATTTTAATTAAAAGCGTTTTAGATCAGAAAAGTGATTCGTTTATTATAATATTTATACAATAGTAATTTTTACATTAAAAATATTAAACATGAAAACATTTTAATCCGGAGCAAATCCAAGTATATCAATTAACAGTTATACTTAACAAAATTTAACAAAGATATTAAATATAAATTAATTAAATTAATTAGTCATAAATTAATTATATATTATACCATATAAAAAGTGAAGGTGAATGCGGTTGATGGGAACTCATAACTTCTAAATAATTCTTGCTGTCAAAAAACTTTCAATATAAAAGTAGTTTGTTATGATATGGTGATAATTACCCTAATTGAAATTTTCTTTCTCTCTTCAATCTTAACGAAGCTATGGGGAAATGATAAATTGAGGGGGGGGGGAGTATTGAATATCGCTTTTCAGCTCATAACTTATAAGGAATTCTAGCAGACAAAAAACTTTTAGTATAAAAGTTGTTCGTTATCATAAGGTGATAATTCGCCTAATTGAAATTTTTTTTCTATCTTTAGTCGTAACAGAGCTATGGGGAAATGATAAGTTGGGGAGGGGATTGAAAATGGATTTTTAGCTCATAACTTCTAAGAAATTGTGGCTATCAAAAAAGTTTCAATACAAAAGTTGTTTGTTGTGATAAGACAATAATTCGCCTAATTTGAATTTTTTTTCTATCTTGAAACGTAAGGGAATTATGGGAATATAAAATTTTCAGTCCCCCGCCATTTCCACCCCCTTTGAGCTGGTTAGCCCATCTGCGAACGCGGCCGAGATTTTCACCCTCCTTACAACATATCCGTCGCCAGTTAAAATCTTATCAAAATTACTCTAGTTATCGTGTTTACAAAATAACACGGGCCAAAGCGTTATGCATATACTTCTCTACTACTAATAATAAGGAAAAGAACATTTTGCCCTCTATTCTCATAAATATTGGAGCTACAAAAATGAAAGAGGATGGAAGAAACTGCAAATGACGAGAGCTTTCCAACGAGGGGTAACATGCATAGGTTAAAACGTATTTTAAGTTAGGGGGAGAGGAGGGGAAGGGTGAGAAAATCACTTTTCAGCTCATAACTTCTAAGCATTTGTAGCTATTGAAAAAGTTTAAATGCAAAAATTGCTCCTTTTGATAAGGCAATAATTCGCCTAATTTGAATTTTCTTTCTATTTTCAATTGTAAAGGAATTATGGGAAAATGAAAATTTCCACCCCCCACCATTTCCACCCCTTTTGAGCTGGATAGCCCATCTACGAACTCGACCGAGATTTTCACTATCTTTACAACATATCACAAGCTGGTTAAATTTACATCAAAATTACTCCAGTTATCGTGTTCACAATATAACATGGGAAAAAGCGTTATACATATATATATATATATACCTATATATATATATATAAACTTTTTAACGAAGGGTGGTTTTGGGTTCTAGGGGTCATGATCGGTGAAGATCTGCAGAAATTTTCCGAAAGTCGTGTCATGAGAACCATTGCAAAGGTAGAGTTCCTATAAGGAATCTACCTAAAAAGTTGAGTGGAGTTTAAGTCCTTAGCTCGTGATTGATTAAAAACTCTATCGTTTTTGTGAGGGTTTTGCTTTCTTTTTTATGTGGAGAGCAGAAATTAGTTGTGTTTGAAAGTTTTGAAAATCGATATCGGAGCAAGAAAATGAACCGTGGAGGGTTATCGGAAAATGCAACATCTGTCTGTTTTATTTTCAATAAAAATTGCTTATTAGCGATAATATGCCGTTGTTTTGAAGAAGTTCTTTTATTCTGATGTGCTACCCTAATTTTCGGAGCAAAAAGAATTAGGAAATAATACAGCTGACTGAAATACTTATCTTTAGCATTTCATAGTTATCTCTGTACAAAATGTTTTAAAACTAAACCTAAACATATTTTAAATGGAAATATAGTATAACAGCACTTAGTAAATAATTATATGCAAAATGTTTTTTTTAAATAATAAAATTTAAGCCACCTTAAATAAACAACAAGATAAACAATTCCAGATCTATTTTAAACTTTTTTTCTTTTGCAATACTGTTAGTAAGGATAACTACCATTCCTGATGCCATAAACATTATCTACAGGAAACTTAAAACCTTAGAGAAATATATAAAAAAATTTAACCTCAAGTAGGAAACTACTGAATAAACATTTAAACAGTTATTTATCAGTTGCTCTACTCCGGCATTAACTATTAAATAAGGAGAAATTTCCGCAGCTTACAAAAAGCACAGCTTGTTCCTATAAACTTGAAAGCTAATCTACCAAAATTAACTTACCTTAAACACCAATGAGTAAATAACTTACACGCTCCAAGTAAAGAAGATAAAGACTAAGAACCATTAAAGTTGGGCTTAAATTATTCAGCACTTTGTGCAGTATTTTGTTGTGAATTTTAGCATCAGTTTCTAGCTAACAAATTTTTGGCATGAATAACAAATCAGATGAGACCAGGATGCTGTTTTTACCCCTGGTAAGAGAAAAATAATTGTAAAACTTTGAATCGTATCTAATACTCATTTTTCTTATTTTGATAAAAGGGTTAGTGATAAAAAGGAGGAAATATGTCATAAGAAAGAAAGAGATGATGTAGGTGTAGGTGTAAGTCACGTGTATTATAATTTTTATTCCCACTATCTATTCATGTATTTCATTTCAATAAATTTGGAGATAATAGAATTTAACCTTCCTTGAGGCGGAGACGTCTTTTTTATATTATAAACTTTTATTCAACTTGAGTGTCTTGTCCTCAAATCTTGAGATGATTTCTTACCCACTTCCAATCGAGATACAGCTTTAAAATTTAAATTTAGCACAGTGGTGGGTTTCCGGAGACAATATAATATTATGAAAAAAAAATTGCAATCTATACCTATTTTAAACCTAACAAAATGATATTAAAATTTTAGCCCTATATTTGGGCGATAAAGTTTGGAAGGTGGTAACCTCACGGTACGTAGGATTGTAACAACACCCGGCGGAGCACCGATCAATGGCGTAGCTCGTGTTTCTACGCGTCTTGGGTTTACTTTCTATTAGAATTCGCCAACAACCAGAAGCTGATTTTTTTGACTTAGTGAGCGACAAACGTTTCGCACTCAAAGCAAAAAAAAAAGTTATGTAAATCGATTCTCTTTTTCTTCTATTACATTGTTGATAATAATTGTAAGTTATCGCGTAATATATTACGGATTTATATTTCAGAAAGTTGATGTCATAAACTCATTTTAAAAATGTAATTGTACATATGTATATAATAATTTTAATATGTATTTTATATTGGAGAATTCAATAATTGAATTTGGTTTACTATGCCTAACATGTCGTGTGTGTTCGTGTCAGCCGTCACTAAAAAGTAGAAAATAAAATAAATTTTTAAAAATTAAGGTATAAGCTTTTATTCAAAATGTATTGATTCTTGATTACGGAAACAATGTCGTGTGGAAATTCTGATACTGTACTTCAACAAGAATTAGCTCATTCACACGACACACACTTCAATACCACACAAATTAACAATGACAGGCAACGCATACAATATCAGTGAAGTAAGCACTGACTCGACTCGGGCGGACTACACAAAAGTTAAAACTAACCCATTCACTTTTTTACACCAGTAGGCTATTTTTTAACGCGAGTTGTCATGGTAACCGTGAATCCTTCCTGCTCAAGGTCAATACCTAAACTTCTTTGCCTACAGCTCCAATGAACCTGGCGAATCGCCGCTAACTCTTTCTGTTCTTTTTAATAGAGAACCCGAAGTCAATACTCTTCTGCATTTGGTATATCAAGAGTGTTTTACGGAATTTTCCGAATAATTCGAATTTTCCGGAATCTGAAAAAAATCAGCCCCAATTAGTTCGAATTCGAGAGGAACCACTTATTTAACAAAAAGAAAATCTAAAATGCCTTGTCAATAGGCAGCAGAAGCAACGTAACAAAGTTGTCAATGATAATTCAAAGAAAGTAAAAACCGCGAAATAAATTCTGATTTAATCGAATTGAACAGACAAGGAATCCATTCTAGTCCACTTTTTCAAGGGATATAGACTAAATTCGAAATGGATTCAAATAAATTGGGAAATTTTTCTGTAAGAGGCTTGACCTAAGTCTAACCAAAGCCTCTTCGTAGCCCGAAATTTCCCAAATTACAAGACAAACAAGGTAAGTAAATAACAAAAGAATTTTCAGAAAAAAGACATAATACCGTTAACATGATTGATTTAAAAATTATTAGCCTTCCGGCAAAAATACCTTCATAAAAATATCAGTAAAGAAGAAAAAATTCAAACTTACTCCATTCTTGCAAAGAATTAAAATGTTCAAATTCAACTCGCAGACAAAGAATAAGGATAATCCCGCCTAACGAGGATGTCAATGTCCTCTTTTCATGCGTGCTTTCTTTGACTTCTACTCCAACAGAAAAGAAGACTCATCAGTATTCAGCAAAAGTATAATACCCAGAGAAAAGGAAGCTGAACTTCTTAAGCTGGGCATTCACGAGTAGTCCATTTGTACCAACAACTGGTTTGCATTCTACTCATTCCAGTCGACAGATTCAGGCAAGTCATTTACGGAGACTCCAAAGTTTGTTTTGAGAACCCTTGCTTGAGAAGGTTCAAAGTCCCAAACTGACTCCCACGCACTTCCCCCCTCCCCAATGCTCTCCACTCACACACGAGTAATTTATCGAAGAATCATATTTCATTTTTATGTCCTTCCATTCCAATGGATATCAAATTCGTTTGTATTCCAACAGCGCCATCTATCTGTGCCAATTTTCATCGGGATTTCACATTGACGAAAATAATTGTCTTTCAGTGTTCCAAAACAGAGGTTGAATGTCCCGCTTTACAGTCAAGCAATCACACACGCATAAACGTCTCTTGCAATGATCCAGATTCCGGATCCAACATGTCAATCCGCCATGATAAAAAGTGTACAACCGTATTTGTGTTTCTTTCTTTGTAGTCTCTGAGGACACCAGTTTTATTCTGAAGACGCATAAAAAAATTCAAACCTTGTAAAATAAAATAATAAAACTGTTCTCCAACTAGGATTAGATGCCAGGGTGAATTTCAGAAGAGGACAAGTTTTCGAATATTTTGAATTCTTCTGAAAGAAAAAATAAAAACTGTCGAAACGATGTAAATAAAAGACTGTTTCACTTCCTACAGCTTTTTATTTTCTTTAATTCTTTCAGATGCGTAAGAGATTTTTAAAGTCTAGAAAAGGGGTTTTTTTTTCCTAACGGAAATTATATGAGCTGCATTAAGCAGGCGATTCAGATCTGTTCCAAACTGGAAATTTTGGAACACGGGAAGGAAAAAGCAATTGTCAAGACATGATTGACAACAAATGATTTAAATTGATGGAATTCCAACGAAATCAAATTCCAGCACTACATGCGCCGGTTCTCATTTCAGACCCCGAATGAGGCTAGGGCGGCACAGCAAAGAACCTGCCTAGATTGGAACCTCGCGACGAGGCTAGAAAATCGGAAATCTGACGAGTGGGGGCGAGGAATAGGGGGAATCGAAGAGCAGCAGTAGGGGGATATCTTTACTCCCCCTATCGCCAGAGCACTTTGAAGCCTCAAATGAATGACATGCCTGGATTTTTCGATTAAAATGGGTGGGAAAAAAGTTCTTAGGACAAATGGCATTGCTAGCCTTCAAGTGAACTGCCGGCTTTACATACGCATAGTGAAGTTTTGATTTCTAAGAGTATTGGAAAGGAAAAAGAGACGGAATAAAGCGGGGCATTTACATCTCATCCAAAATGGATTTTTGGAACACGGGACGGAAAAAGTAATCGTCAAGGTCGAAAACCTGTGAAATTTGGAACAAATGATTTAAATCGATGGAATTCCAACGAACTCAATATCCGACACTTCATGCGCCGATTCGAATTTGGAGCCTCGAGCGAGGGTAGCGGCAAGATCAAAGGGTCTGCCTGGATTGAGACCTCGCGAGGAGGCTAGAAAATCGAAAATCCGCCTAGTGGGGGACGAGGAATAGGGGGATAAAAAAGCGACGGTGGGGGAGCGATCTTCGCTCCATCTATCGCCACTCATGGTAGCGCTGTTTAGAGCCTCAAGTGAATGACTTGCCTGATTTTTCGACTTCAATGGGTAGAAAGAAAACCAGTTTTGGGACAAATGGAATGGAATGGAGTACAGATAAA
>BGPR01002975.1:0-29069 GCA_013235015.1 Araneus ventricosus
TAAAAAATAATTGAATAGATGCAGACCATTTTGAAATAAGCAAATTTATAGAAATTTCGTTTCAACGCAAAGGTGTAACTTCGAAATACTTAACCTTTATTTTTTACGCACAAGAAATTAAAAATAAAGCGAATTTTTGTCGTTTTTCGAAGATATCTTTCCAAAATATAAAGTCACAAAAAATATTTTTACTCAATTTTAAAGTTATAAAAATTACCTTTACAGTGAAACAAATTTCACTTCTGTTTCATTTATTTTTTTTTACTTTTAATAAATTTGTCAAGATTAATAATTACACACAATTTGCAATAATATTTTTTTATTGTTAAATAACAAGAATACAGAGGAAGAACTGTTACCAGAACTTATTAACTGAATTCTAAAAGAACACTAAAAGAAAAGTTTTAAAGACAATTCACAGAGTCGAATGAAAAATTTATATCAGGAGCAACTATTGATTTAGTTTATTTTCATTCATTTTAATTATGAAAAATTTTCTTTTTAATTTTTTGTCACGAAACGTCTATTAAAACCTTTATTATCCCTTACCATTTGTGAAAAAATGAAGTACTTTTATAGCAAGTATTAATGCCTTATGGAGAAAATTAGCTATCGGCAATTTTTAAAAATCGTCTGGTCTAATCGATATTTACGAGTTTTCTGTTTTCTTTACTAACATTAAAAACCTTGACTTTATCTGCTTGTATGTTCGACTTCCACTTTGAAGATTCCATTGACTTCGCATTACACCGGAATTACGTAGTACAGGCAATTAAATGTAAACAAACAAAGCAGAAAACTCGTCCCTTCGCATTTTAATTAAAAAACTTTTAAGACGATAAAAGAATTTTGTGCATTACAGTATTTTATAATACAAAAGTATTTTTCACCTTTAAATATTAGACTTGAGAGCATTTTAATCCCGAGCAACGCTGGGTATATCAACTAGTATCTTAACATAAATAAAAGTCATTGTGTTTATTTAAGTGGGTATGCGTGTATGTATGTATAATCCACCTTTCCTCTTAAGCCATTAGATCGATTACAGCTACATTTTGCAGAGTTATCATTTAAAACAAGAGGAACATTATTGTCACCTTTTCCATGTCCAAAAGTTTCAGATAATTAGAAATTTACCGAAGCCGTTTTTCCGCAGTAACTTCGGAGCTATTTTATTCAAAATAATATTTTTATGCCATCTGAAACTTTTAATTTTCATTGATACTAATTTTTAAAAATGTGTAATTTTTCCTTCGTCCCTTACTATTTCTTAAAAATGTGATAAAAACTTGATTAGTTGTAGAGGATTTTGAAATTAAAACAAATTTATAGAAACTTCGTTGCTAGGAAACGGTGGGACGTTGAACTAATCCACTTTTATTTCTCTTTATTTTTGTAAATATTTAATATAAGATCATAATCAACTTCTCAAAGAACACAAGTTAATTAAAGCTTTAGTTAATTAAGAATTAAGCAAGATTTTGCGTTTTTCAGCGCTATCTTTCGAAAATATTATCTCACAATAACAATTTTGATGCTGTATTAAAGTTCGAAAAACAATATTTCCAGTGACTCAAATTTCATTTCCGTTCAATTTGTTGCTCTCACTTTAAATTTTTAAAAAAATTAAATTGTATATAAATTTTACAATTTATAACAATACATTTTGATTGTTAAAGAACAAGAATACATACGAAGAGCTGCTGCTAGAACGCATTAACAGATTTCTGGTAGTACACTAAGGAAAAGTTTAAGAACAGACGATTAATAATTTACATCAGGAACAACTACTGATCTGGAATATTTTAATACTTTCTAAAAGTGAAAAATAAATATTTAATTAATTGTCCCCAAATATTTGTCAAAATCTTTCTCATACTTTAATAATTATGAACAAAATTTGAAAACCAGCAACTATAAAACGTTTCAGACGACAAAAGAATTTTGGGTATTTTAATTTTCGATACAAAAATAGTTTTTCATTAAAATTATTACACATAAATTTTTTTTATCCCGAGCAACACTGGGTTTAGTAGCTAGTTTCTTTATAAAAGTAAATTTAATTCGCGCCCACTCTTCGCATATAGAATTTTTTCATACTTTTATCATTAACCAAAAGTAAAATTGAAGTACGACTATGACACGAAACAGCATTGGGTACTGAAATATTAGAACCTATTTCGGTATTATTGGAAGAGTTTTCAATTATTAAATTGCCACTCTTCTAGCCATATGGGAAACATGTCTTCTTGATACATTGAAAGAAAAATAAAATCGTTTGTGAAAAAGTTGTGACGGAACTCAAACTGTGAGGGAATGTTGCAAAGCTACACAAGGGGCGCTTTAAATGAGCCCGTATAATATTTTTCAAGTTCCCTATCTTTACTATTGCTGTTCCCCTCTATTGTTAAGGCGTTTGCTTTGTTAAATTGTACCATTCAAACAGATAAATGACAGCAGTTGCAAGAAACATGACACATAACCTCTTCAAAAGAAAAAAAAATTCGGAAAAAAAAGCTGTAAGTGCGCGGTGATTAATCAATAAAATAAATTGAATAATTTGAAATGAGTAACAAACTTCTCTTCTTAAGTCTTTTATTTTCTAATTTTGTAACGAAAGAGTAAGAAGAAAAAAAATTATTACGATTTGAATGGAAACCCAGTCCTATTTTTGTGAAATTGATTGAAAAGAAAGAATTTTTTCCTTTGAGAAAGAAAAATTTGTTCGCGTATAAATCCATGAGAAAAGTAAACTGATTTTCCCACTGAAATCAATTGAAAATTATAATAATAATCAATAGAAAATTATTTTGGTGAATTGCATCACCGAAAGTGGGATGGAAAAAAAATTCTTAAAGAGGTGTCTTCAAAGTGCCCCTGGAAGGGATAAATAAAAAAATTGCGTAACAAAAATTTGTGATTAAAAAAATTTATATGTTCCGAATAAACGTTTTATTTTTTAAAAAAATGTACGTAAGTATTTTGCTCATCAAGCAAAATCATTTATGATCGTTGTAAACGATTTGAAGCTTTTTTGAAATTCGGGGAAATCTATAATATTTTTCTTCATATATTATTTCATCAATTAAAGTTTTATGTTTCGATTGCTATGAATACTAAATGGACTTATGAAAATATTTTGGGTCTCGAGTAATACCAGATACATCAACAAGTTTTACTGAAATTCGTATTATGTCTATAAATAAAATAAAAAACTGATATTGGAAATATTTAAACGTTAAAACAGAAAAAATACTAATTTTGATGAAAAACAAGTTACGCATGTACGCTGAATTTTTAGCATATTTTCTTATTTTAGTGTTAAATTTAGTTTAAAAATCTTATTATCTCGCATCTTCCTTGATTATTTCAGAAGAACTTTTTCAAACGCAATATATGGTGTTTTATCTACCATTGACAAAAGACTATTTTCTCAATATCTTAAAAGCTTAAAAATGAAATGAAAAACATGAATCTTCTTGAAGCAGAAAATTATAAAAACTTTTTATTTAATTATTTGAGACAACAAATTCATTTTACATTCTCTAACTGAATGCAGAATTTGTATTATTATCGTATTATTAAGTAATGAAATTTTTAAAAAATATAATATATTTTAATCAGAGGCATATACAAAATATGTTAGTAAAAGCTTAATACTAAAAAAATGAAAAGAAACTGAAGTAAAATTCTTTGATTGAAAGCGGAAAGAATTGTTGTTTTCGAAATGCATTTAGGTGAGTGATATTTCTCTATATCATTTATGAAACAAATTTTTTTTATATTTATTAAAAATAAGAATATGAAAAATTCTACACTCTCTAAAAGCTTCAGACTGAAACGGAATCGTTTTCAAATCGACGAGTAAGTTCTTATTTGAAAAGCCACAAGACAACAATTACTATCAGTAGACTGATTTATGACTTTGAATTGTAATACCCCTCTTGTTATACCACGGATCAGTGGGGAAGATGATACCCTGCTGTTATATTGAACAATAACCAGAAGGGGAAGGAAAACTTGCTCTGACGTTTTTCACGCTGTCCGTGAATAAATCTTGTAGCAATTTGCGTATACCATCTAGCTGCAGAGGGTCCGTTTTCAAAGCATTCAGCTGAAATATTTTAGCTGTTCAAAGGGTTAACGAAATCGTCAAGCCGAAAGAACAGCTCCTCTCTCTAAACTGACAGAGTTTGGACAAAGAATTGTATTCCCCCTTCTGTGGTCATTACGAGCCGTATGGAGGCTATTAGACCTGTCACCGGGCGGAAGTGACGGATGACTTCTGTTGGTCTTTGATCTTTGTGAAAGGAGTATTGTAAGAAGGCCTCTTTGTAATAAAACCCCTTTTTGAGTTCGGAATGGGAACCGGGGAACATTTTAAGAACTTTATCTTAAAACCCTATATAAAAATAAGTTAGAAGAATATTTTTTTAATTTTTTTATAAAAGTCTTATTGTTACAAATTACATCTGTAACTTTCATGGGATTCTCTTGAATACATATTTGTAAAAATATTTTTATTCTGTCGATTACGATATAACTATTTCTGGTGTTTATCTACATGTGAATAAGATTTTTTTTGTTAAATTTTCATAATTTAGTATTTGCAATCAAGGGTGAATCTAGGAATCCGTTAAGGGAGAGGACTACTATAGGAAAAAAATCCGTGTTTTGAAATCTTAAAAATTAAGAATAACGTAATTAAAATAATCATTAACTTTAAATTAATTGATTAAGTTGTAATTGGATAAATTTTAAGTATTTAAATTTAATTTAATAAATATATGCAGTGTAGGATCCTTGAATTCGTGAAGGATACCGTGAAAAATATTTTTCATTTTATTAACTTTTAAACTTTTGAAAAATGCTTTATATTTAAATAAAATTGTTTTGTTTTAATTTTTTTTCTCAAAAAGTTTTGACCTCTTTACAAGATTGCCAATTTGTCGTGGACAATCTGCTTGACATTTCTTTGCAAAATGTATCAACCTAATTACACTTTCCCAATTCGCTAGCCATATTTTGAATTCTGATTTTAATTAAAACACCGAATTTGGGTTTAACCTTTACTCAGTACTGAAATAAAATGATCAACTGTAGGCATAAATATCACTCGTCTTGCAGTGAGTATCAAAAGCTTAAGCACAACAATAACCTCAAGATAAAATTATAAATATTCACTTTCCCACCTCAAAACTGGCTCTCGAATTTTAGTACACCCCTCGCTACGCCACTGGTCGAGACATGCAACGTTCTTCTGTGAACAATGTGCATTTTCAATGTATTCGTAACTTGTGTTGAATTTGTGAAGTCTGCCCAGTTCTGTTTAATCGTTTTCCACCTTTACCAACCTAAATTTCGTATGACTTTCATATTTTGCTCTACCAAGCTTTTCATATACCATTCGAAAAAATTTTATAGTCTGTTAATAAGAAAAACAGCGTTTGTTCTTTGAAATTAAAGAAAAAATTTAAAAAAAATTTCGTCTTATTTATTTCAGTCGGCATGTTTCTATTTAAAATTATTTTTTTCATGCAACTGATTTCCATAAAATTGTTTGCTTTTACAGTCTTGATTGTTGCCTACTAATCGCATTATGAAATCTGTTATATCATGTCCACTGCTGTTAATGGAGAGATAATATTGAAAATAGCCATATGAGCTATTTGCTAATTGATACAAAAATGAACTATTTTTGCATCGATTTTGTCATAGTTACAGAATACTATTTTTGTATTTATGACAAAATGTCAACTCGGACAAGGCGCGTTCATGTAAGTCAAAATCGATATTTTCTATACTGAAATAAAGGCACCTCCTGGAATAGGCGCATATTGCTTCCATATACATGGTCAGATTTATGATATGTTTTCTCCTCTCTATTCAAATGAACGAAACAATCCTGTTTATGGACAATTTTACATATTTGACTCCAGTGAAGGAAGTAATAGACGTATGGAGAATAATCAAACAATGATGAAATTTTAACTTTTTTAGATGGTAGGTATATAATTGGTCCTGAAGCGATGTGGAGACTCAGTGTGAATTTTCTCTCTCAGAAAACCCTCATGTAATCATGAGGTTGGCCGTTCACTTGCAACACCAGCAGCAAGTTGTATTTCAAAGTGGCCAAGAAGTAGCAGCTGTTTGTCGAGCTTCCATGAGGCATACAACATTTACTGCATGGTTTCTTCTGAATCAACACGATGTTGAATCCCATAATTATAACTATGCAGATATACCACAGTATTATGTCTTCTATAAAAGTTAAACTCTCTGGACTAGACGACAAAGAGGATGACAAGAAATAATTGGGGAAATACCAGTTGTAAATTTACAGATAGTGAGATATATTATTTAAGAATGCTTTTACTACGAAGACCTGGTGCGGTTGGTTACGATGATTTAAGAACAGTGAATGGAGTCGTGTTAAGCTCTTTTCAGCAAACATGCACAAAACTGCGGTTTCTTGAAGGTGATAATCATTGACATCATACAATGACTGAAGCATCTCAAGTTAAAATGCCAAGCCAATTACTTAAGCGTTTTGTTGTAATTTGTGCATTTGGAGAAGTAGAAGATGTTCGCTCTCTTTGGGAGCAGTTTAAAGATGTTCTTTGTGAAGATTTAGTTCATAGATTTTCTTCGGAGACAGGGCCACAATCAATATGCACTAGCTGAGATCAATCAGTTGCTGAATGTTTATGGTTTAGGTGTAAAAAGATTAATATTTCTCATGCACATTTGCCTTCATAGTTGAATCTTTCTACTATAGAAGTTGACAAGGAAGAATCTGAAATCAGACTGAACTTAGAAAAAATTAATGAGGAGCAAAAAATTGTTGTTCAAAAGTCCTTTAGTGTTGTTTATGAAAATAAGGCTCCTAGGCTTTCTTTCTTGATGGACCTGCAGAGGCAGGGAAAACCTTTGTATACACTACTTTTATTTATTTAAATAGAGGAAAAGGTGACCAAGTTACATCTGTTGCATCCACAGGAATTGCTGCTACGTTATGGTATGGTGGTAGAACTGCACATTAAGTATTTAAGATCCCTTTGGAGTTGGATGCAACATCAACCTGTAATGTGATGCCAAACAGCCCAGAAGCAAAGCTATTGCGTGAAACCAAAATAATCATTTGGGATGAAGCCTCAATGACTCATATACACGCATTTTTGGCTGTGAATATACTTCTTTAAGATATTCTTAATAGCTCTGAACCTTTTGGAGGAAAAGTTGTACTTTTGGGTGGAGATTTCCGTCAAGTTTTACGCGATGTCCCGAGAGGTTCGAGATCTCTAACTGCGGTAGGTTCTTTAAGAAAACATCTATTATGGTTAAAGTTTCATGTTTTATACATAACAAAAAATATTCAAGCTCTGGAATCAGAAAAAGAATTCGCTAAATGGCTTTTGGAAGTTGGTGATGGTTTAAGGTTAAACTTCCCTCAGTGTTTTACCCCAAAGAAGAAGATCCCGTTAAGCAGCTGTATAATGATCTGAATTTCTAGGTAGTCACAACAGAGCAGCTAAAAGGAAGAGCAATATTAACAGTGACCAATGATCTGTCCATCGAGCTAAATAATGCTGTGTTGAACTTGATTCCGGGCAGGGAAGAGGTATATGCTAATATCGCCTGCATTTTAAGTGAGGATCCCTAGGATCAACTGTCATATCCTGAAGAATTTTTAAACAGCCTCACTCAAACAGGAATGTCACCCCATAAACTGAGATTTAAAAAAGTTGCAGTGATAATGCTACTACGAAATTTGATGCCTTTCAAATGCCTGTGCAATGGAACAAGGCTAAAAGGGACAAAATACAGCGTAACATTATTGAAGCAAAAATGATTGTGTCAAGCTCACAAGAAACATTTTTAATTCACAGAACACCGCTAATTCCATCGGACAATAATGTGCCTTTTAGTTTTAAAAGGTAACAATTCCCTATACTTTTGGCATTTTCTATAAACATCAATAAAGCTCAAGGCCGAACTTTTGATAAAGTGTGCTTGGTATTAATTAAGCCTGTTTTTACACATGGTCAACTTTATGTTGGTTTGTCCAGAGCCAGGTCATTTGATAGTGTTTCAGTGATCTTTCCGACCAAAGTGGTATGTAATTGTGTTTACAAAGAAATACAGTGAACATTAAAATAACCCTTTTATATGTATGTAGCTTATATTTTGTATATAATTTAAATTTTTACCTACAACATTATTAGTTTTTTAAAAATGTATATCAATTGTTTAAGAGAATTATTTTTTTAGTGTAATGATATAGTGCAAATTTGTTAATTTATTAAGTGTCTTATGCAAGGATGTTCTGACTTTTACAGTGAATAATAATGGACACCTTTCCAATCATGTGTTGCATATCCAGGAATGAAATTTTTTGTAGTGTTGAGAAGCGCAATATATTGCATTTTCAATGCATAAATTCAGAATTTTATGTCTGTATATATCAGGGAAGAGAGTTGAATTATTTTTTAAAAAGTGTTTAAGAGAATTCTCTGATACATCAATGCCTGTTGAATTCAACTTCCTGGTGCTTTCACTATGTGAAAAACGGTTCTTTTAAGGGTCAAAAACTTTATTCCTTCTTGAATAAGGTGAAAGAATTAAAAAGAAATCATCTTAAGACTTTTTTTATGTCCATAGAGATAAGATGTCAGACCACGATTTCTTTATTAATAATATTAAATCTAATTTGTTTCTAGAATTAATTTTTAGAATAATTATATTTATTTTAATTTTGCAACTCTTATTTATTTACGCACTTTCATAATTTTCTTTGCAAGTTTTATTTGAAGAAAAATTTGAGTTAGAGGCTAAAAAATTTTATTCTGTGCTGATTTAAATCAAAGCATCAGAAGCAAAATAAAGCTGATTCATATATATATATAAATTTTACAATATTTTTGCTAGGACATGCAGTGTTTTCATTGTAGCGAGCGAAGCGAGCAATGTTTGCATAGCAAACCTGGGAGGTTGGCGAGCTTTAGCGAGAAGGGGGCAAAGCCCCCAAGTAGAAATTTATTTACGAAAACCTTCACTCTGTATTTGTGTACAGGCCTTCAAATCTCAAGGCCAGTGCTGATCAGAAGCATCGCGAAAAGTTTCTGGATGTCAGGAAGCGATTCTATTACCCATATTGTCTGAGTTTTTGAATAAATCAGATTTTCATGTATTATCTGGTGAGAAGAAAGAAATTTAAGACACGTAACGTTGTTATAATAGATGAAGTGTTTCTTTAAAGATGTATTAAATTTTTTTATTATTTTCTGCATTCGTGACATTCGTTTTTAAGTAGCAAATAATATTGAAATTTTACAGCTTAGTTATATATTTTGTTACAGTAAGCAAAGAAAATAAACGAAGTTGATAATTTTAGACTTAAATAACTTCTTCTCATCCATATACATCGATCTGTTGCAATTCACTTACAAAATGATGTAGGAAGGTTATGCTGAGTGCTAGGAACTAAAAATTGAATATTAAAGCAATTTTACATATTTTGGAAGAACATTACAGGGAATATGCCCCCTGAAATTCTTGACCGATTTTGTTGAAATAAATTTTATTAATCTTGAGAACTTTATTAGCACGAGATGCTCTACAATAAACATACGTCATCTTTAAGATGTTGTGCCAGATTCAGAATATCGTAGCAACATCGTGGAGATATCGTAGAATATCTTGTGCTAATATAAATATCAATACTTAATAGATAATGTTACAATAAACAGATATAGATAAATTTTTAAATTTTAAAAATTATTAAAAGACTGTCGATTTTTGTCAATTTTTCACGGCCGTTGAGGGAACGGAAGATCAATTTCTTTCTTTTTTCCACGTTTAATTTCTCACTCATTTGCAGCTTTTTCGCGGTATAGCGACATGAAAATAAAATTTGAGCTTCTTTGGATCACCCTACTGCCCATGCCTACAATATTATCAATAACTATTTACACAACTTTTTACTAGTGTAGTAGCATGACAAACAAATAGGAATAATTCATTTCTACTTATGATTATTTTATGATTTGCTATCATTATAACCTTAATTTCTATGTAAAAATGTAAAGATTTTTTTTATGTCTCAAAAAATTAAATTTTAAGTATTGTGGCATTTATGTAAATAAAATAAGTAAGGATTTCCTCTTTTATTATATTTAAACTCGCATTTACCTGATAAGATTATCTCCGAAAACAAATTACTAAAATTTATTTTTCCCTTATCTATTGTTTGTATTTTTTATCTCTCTTACTTTGCCTGCTTAAAAATTTCTGGAAATAATATCTTCAAGTGATCATTGGATAATAGAATTTCATGAATTTTCTGCAGTTACATAAAATTATTTGTTTTCATTTATTTCAGGAAACAAATTGCTTTGTGATGAGTATGTTCAAAGCTCAGGTGAAAACTGAGCAAATATTTCCTTATCCAGATGGTATTAACTTTTTATGGCAGTTTCAGAGTTCTCTTAATTGTGTTTTATAACCATTTGTCTGTTTTGTAGAGTTTGAGCAGAACATGAAAACTATATGAAAACTATTAGAAACTTTGTCTCTGTGTATTAGTTGTTTACTTAGAAATTTAATTTATCAGAGATTATCACTAACAGTTTTATAAAAGTATACATGCTATAATTTGTTCTTACATGCCAAAGTTTATTTCAGATTTAAATTTATTTGATGAAAGCTTTTATTTCTGTGCAGTAGAAGTCACTCTGAATTTCATATTGTCCATATCATTGATGGTGTTGTATAGTGCTCTTCAGAACACTACCAAGCAAGAAGCATAAGCAGTTCCATTAAATATAAATTTATTACATGATAAAAGTAGACACATCAGCATCACATGAACGTCAACTATACAACAGGAATACTATACACAATACACAGTTACAAATGCAGTTAACACGATACACTACATCAAGTTACAAATACAGTTAACACGAAACACAACATGACAGTTACAAATACAGTTAGCCCGATACACAACATTACAGTTACAAATACAGTTAACACGATACACAAAATCATAGATACAAATAGAGTTAACAGGATAGACCATATACCAAGATGTTCAAAATTACTAATTATAAGTATTGTTATATGCTTAAAATTTAAAAAACTGCTACCCGCACATTGCCTGATTGCAACTTTGTAATTATTATTTTATGCTTCACAAAGGACTTCGTTCTCTCATTTTGACGTGAAAACGTCTTTCCGCTCGTTACAGTGATAGTCGGTCGAACTTTCTTGTGTGACAAAATATCGACATATTTGAATCGCTAATAACTATGAAACTAATAATGAGAAAACTACGGTTGACCCCACAACGGATAGAACATCTCTGTAAGAGTTTATCTCATAGTATTTGTTTTTCATAGTACCATTGTAGGAGCATGTCCGTAATTGCTCTGAAATACCTTTATGTAAGGTTATAAATACGTGTAGCGTGGAAACACGCTTAGCTAGGAGGTTCAAGCTGGTGTAATTTTAAAGAGCATGAGGAGTATTACTAGGAACCAAAGTGATACAATAAAAATATTTATCAGAATATAAGTAAAAATCAATGTTAATTAAAAATTTCAAACTCCGCATGTTTTTTCATTATAACATGCAGAGTTTTCTTTCGAATTGTACGAAGCTTGCAGAATACTTGACAATACGTAAAAGAAACATTGTATTAAAATTTCAATATTACAGGAAATATGAGCATTTGTAGTGAATAATGTTTTACTGCGCATACGCGAAATGTAGTTCTATATACTGTCAGCAGATGGCGCCATCAAAAGCTATTCTAAGTAAAACACAAGAAGTTTGCAGTTCAAATCTGCGCCATGGATTGTTCGTGAAAACGTCGGGGTAAAATTATAAAGCAACTATTCCCAATTAATATGTAATTTAATTAACAATCTCTTTAATACAATAATTACACAGAGTAGTATAATGGTTACAGAATAGATAAATCACAAGTTTATCGCATGTACCAAGGGTCTGCGGTAGCTGGTGATTTTTCTATTAAATCCAAGATGGTGACACGAGCTTCTCTCTAGGTATGGGAACTTTTAGTTTGTTCAACAGCAGCCTCCTCCTGAACATTGAGTACCAATTTTCGAAACTATATGATTTAATGTTTTTTTCATCCCCAGTTTTGTGCCTTTGTTGACTAGTGTATCTCTGTGATAATGTCTAAAACAGTGTTTCTAAAAAGGTGAAATTTGCAATTTTTTTAGAAAATAGGGGTATCTGCCTCTGCTTGCTGAAGCTCGACAACTCCAGGAGGATTGCGATGCAATCCTCAAAGGTTTGCATCGCAAACCTTGCTTGCTTCGCTTGCTACTATGAAGATACTGCGTGTCTTAGCAAATATATATATATATAACAAAAGAAGACAAAACCATGTCATAAAAGAAAAACAAAAACATCAGAAAAAGGAACACAACGCCAACGTCCGGGACGCGTGATCAGCAAGGGAAATCCCGAACGGGCGTATATATAAACAAATTCGGTGTTTTCTAAACACAAACTCTAGCAATAATGCTAAAAAGAGTTTGTTTCCCCGGAACAACGAACAAAAGCAATGGTTTGAAATAAGGAAACAAAGATAAGAGCCAAGAGTCCAATTCATAAAAATAGAAATAAAAATAAAAATCTCAGGTCCACTTGAAATAAAACACATGAAACCCAACCTCATAGCCAACAAAGCGAAACGAAAGTGAAGAAAAAGGTGTCAAAACTAACCCAATAATCCACAAGAGGAGAGACAAAGGAAACAGACGCAAGGTACGTGGCACGAACATCGTTCAAAAGTGCTGACGTGAACTCAGCTGTAATGGTTGACAGTTAACGGTTAACGTCATAAGTAGTGGTAAATATTTTACTAGGAATGAGAAGTGAAGAGTCTTAGAAACCTTTTGCTGTCCGTGAAATCCTAGTAACTTTTTACGAGTATCAGAAAGTAAACAATGGGCAATTAACCAAAATGAGATCAACTGTAAAATACAATAGATTAAAGGCAAATAGAATAAAGGCAAAAATATCAAGGGCTTTTTCTTTTTTCCTACAGAATGCTGTGGAATAAGGGTAAATAAAGAGAATCGGGAATTTTATTGGAATTCCGATTGTTTTTGAAAAGTTCAATTTGTTTTGTCTTTGATTCTGAATTGTTACAAATATTTTTAATCCTTAGTAATTGACGTAATATTGTGTTTTCATAGATCTTAAAAAAGATATTGGAATTTCAAAAATTAAACCTATTTAAATTTAAATTCATTTATTTTGTCGTAAATGCTTAAATTAAATTCCTTATGACTGTCAGTATCTATATCAAGAAAAATAGCTTTAATATTATTATCGTTATTTTTTGTTAATTTTAGTACCTCAGGATAAATATCCCTACTAACTGAAGAGAAATCTTTAAAATAAAAAAATCAGGATGTCATCTATAAATCTAAAAGCTGAATTTAGACTTAAAACTGTAGCTTTTTCGTAAAAATGAAGAAAAAGATTTGAAATTAAAGAAGAGAAACAAGACCCCTCTGGAATTCCTTTAATCTGTAAGAAAATATTTTCGACATTTGAGATGAAATTATTGAAGACGCATAAATTAATTATGTCTAACCAATACGCTTCTGTGCATTTTAACAAGTTTTTAAGTCATAATATTAATGCATTAAATATATATATATATGAATCATCTTTATTTTTTGAATCTGATTCTTTAATTTAAATCAGCTGAGAATAAAATTTTTTACCCTCAAATACATATTTTCTACAAATAAAACTTACAAAGAAAATTATGAAAGTGCATATATAAACAAATAAATAAGAGTTGTAAAATTAAAACAAATATAACTATTCTGAAAACAAATTAGATTTAATCCAAAGAAACAATTAACATAACATTTGCAAACAAGAAACAACAACTCTTTTTGAAGGCATCAAATTTCGAAGTAGCATAATCACTGCACATTTTTCAATCTCAGTTTATGGGGTGGCATTCCTGTTGGAGTGAGGCTGTTTAAAAATTCTTCAGGATATGACAGTTTATCCTGGGGAATGGAGAATTTGGTTTAACTGTACCGCATGGATCATAAATAAGACACTTTGATACAATTTTAAATTATATGGGGTTTACAGATTGATTCGGAAGCTCAGCACACACAAAGTTATCAATATCATCCTTATTTCGAATTTCGGAACATGAATCTAAGTTAACAGAATATGAGGTAATCCTCTTTTACGAAATTCTATGACATAGATATATGCTATTACTTTACCAAAAACATATTTTTTTCAAAATATCATCCAAAAGTTCAGTTGATTTCATTTCGAAAATCCGTACAACAATATCAGGTCGATTTTCTAGACGTTGCTGACACTAAAGCATTTAAAATTTCTGGCCATGTGGGGTTACATGTAATGGTAACAAAATGATCTATCCTTCTATATTTCCTCTATAACCATAGGATCTTGATAGTTTTGTTGCATGTGGCGACGACTACCTTGAAATGATGATGGTAAAATAATTAATTTTACATTTTGAATCCATTATTTGTAGCTTCAGTTTGTAATGCATCTAAAAGGTACTTAATAGAATTCCACAAGCAAATATTTTTGATTAAGCCTTAAATAGTTCAATCTAGATCCTTAGTTCTTACAGTAGGCATCCACTATATACTGTTGAAAGAGTTTTCCGCTGTTGTGTAGAATGCTAAATGCATTATGAACAGAAAACTTGTAGGAGTAATATTGCAACTGTGCAACCCTAACACGTTTTGCAGATCTTCTTTCTTCAACATGTTCCATGTTGAAATTCGAACCGCATTATCCATGCGGAAATAGTAGAAGAGGATAAACCATAGGATCGCTGCACTGATTAAGATGCGAAATATTTTTGCAACTATCAGCAACTGAATAGATGCAAATATCTAGATTTGCTGCTCAGTCATCTCCGACAAATATTGCAGCAACCTCTGTCCATGAACTAGGTGCATTATATCTGCGCAAATCCAAATCTGGGCGTTCCATAAAAACAATTTTAACATTTACAGCTGCATTAGATTGTATCAATTGATGCATCTGCAGATATGATTCAGCAAATAGATTTACGCTTCGTAATAAAGCGTCCAACTTCTCCATTACAGAGTGAAGGCAAGCTTGATTATTCTCTATGCTTCTATTACTTGCTTCACTGGAGTCAAATATGTTTTATTGTCCATAGCCAAGTTAGTTTCGTTCATTTGAATTGAGAGGAGAAACCATATGATAAATCTGGCGATGTATACGGAAGCAATATGGGCCTGTTCCAGGAGATGTCTTTATTTTAGCCCCCATAGATGCAAAGGCTAATGCAGCATTATATTCTCGAATATGTTGTCGACAGTTTTTTGCTAACTGTGAATTTCTGCAGAGTAATTCTTTGAAAGATCAGGCGCTTTTGTCAGATTTGGAAGACGAATTTTCCCATCATGACAGGAATTGGTATATTTTTTGCTCGATTTCACTGCGTTTTTCCAATAAAGTGCAGCACAAAATTCACACTCCCGGGACAGATTGCCACAGCTATGTTCCGGGACATTCACCTCAATTTGAGAATGAACAAGATTTGCCTTTCTCTGAATAAGTTGTTCAGAACGTTTTCTGGCTAACTTAAGCCAAACAGCTTTATTTCTATCTGATCTCATTTGAAGTTTTTCATCAAAACTTTCACTTGAAAGCTGTTCTCTCTTCCATAGATTTCACTAAAGGTCTTGCAAACTCATTTGCATGAAGAATTTAACGAAATGTTGAAAGAGCAAAATATCACTTTCAGCACTTTCCGCCACCTTTTGTAATGGATTATCAGTTTCATCCGTTTCCGGTTATAAACAAACCGATCGTTGCCATCGGCAGAAAAGAAATTCACCACTTTTTCCCTCCACGTACTATTTCCACCTTAGCGTTTTATATATATAGATTTGCAAGTTTTGAAAAGTATTAAATTTCTGAAACATTCTAGATTATCAGTAAAATTATTTTACGTAAGTTTAGTTTTTGGAAAATGTGTATAAAAATTAATTTTTGGATGAGACATGAAAAGGAAAAGTTTTATAGAGAAAGTTTTTAAAGATCTATCATAAAATATTCTCCTTGTATCTTGTTATTATACTTGATTACTTGATGGATTGGTTATTGAAATGAAATAATATTAGAGTCATTTAGGACGTAGCATTGATATTGAAGCTAACAATTAATTATCGAAAGATTATTCCAACAAACGGTGTACTTGTTCCAAAATATAAACTTTGTGCATTAAAAAGAAAACTAGAAACTGCAATGTTTTATTGATTGTTATTACTTTATTTACCCATTAACTTGTATTTTGTTGTTAATTCAGCAATTATTTGATGTGAAGATTTTATCTGTGATTGGTTTCAGTCTTTATTACTTTATGTTTGTAAATAAATAAAAACAATAATCTAGAATCAAAATTTTCTGCTAACAATGATGAAATTCCTTAAATTTTATGTTTGTAAAAAATATTTACTTTGAAAATATGAATGGTCGTTAGAATATTTCCGATGAATTTTTTTTCTGCTCTATTTACATAAAATACATTATGATTTCATACAAATATTGCCTTTGAAACTCCTATAGAAAAAGAAAATAATCTTATCAATCTAACTGTGAGAAAATAAAATAATTCTTAACGTATGTACTTAGATTATAATCAACTAAAATTTTTCTGAGGAGGAATCCCTCACTTAATCTGATATTACAGTGACCTCACCCCCTGTCTTCGTCGACGAGGACATGGGCAGGATTAGGTGAGGGCTGCGGACTATTCTACTACCCAGCGCCAACACAGCCAGGGGAACGGACCCGACAACCTCGGGACGCCCGACCCAGAACTTGCAAACCAGGGGCACGCTATGTCGAAACACTCGCGTGCCCGTAGTCATCATTCTCTGCTCATCTCCGACCCTCGCTGGGCCACTCCCACCCACGACCCCACTGGGCCAAGTGAACACCAACCCTTTCGGGCTGCCAAAACGTCATGCACCGACCCCACTGAGCCAACCTTAAAACCATAACCCAAAGGGCTATGCATCATCACCGACCCCTCTGGGCCACAAATACTTCAACCAGCACATGTTGCCCGTGCTGGTTGCCAAATATCCTAGCATCTTCACCTCCACACCACGGCAGCTCGAGAAAACTTCGACCAAGTTAAAGGTCGCCAGATAGCATCAAAGTTAGAACTCAGTCCCAGCAAATAAAGCCACTATATATACAAATAACAAGTCTATTTACAATACAAAACAAGAACCATCTATATGAACACGAACCACAACGTCCAAAATTAGACAACCCACCTTTTTTTTTTAGAACACAGAAGGTAGGCGGGATTTTTAATCTCTTCACATGCGCTTAAGAAAATAGGGCATTTTCTCGAGACAGCAGTGTGCGTCACCTGCAACCTGGGACCAGTACGATTGTTCCTGTTAAAATCCCAACAATTGCGACACTTTGACTGTGTTTCCAAACAGTTTTTAAAAGAGTGGGTCCCCTGGCAGCTAGAACCTAACTCCTCAGGAGCCCTGCAGCGGGACTGCGTATGGCCGAACTTGAGACAACGGAAACATTGTATTGGTTCGGAAAAAGCTCGAAATCTCAACGATCCAAGTCCCCAATGGAGTCTATTAGTATTATGGATACAATGATAGATAACAGGATCTATCGATAAAACCCAATGTTGGGCCGATCCTCTGCCCCGCCGACGAAATAGCACCGAACGTCCCCCGTCCGGGAACGAGTTGGACACCCGTAATTTCGCCAAAAAACCATTCTCCTGCGCAACACGGTCCCCTGGCAATGACGGGACGTCGTAAATCAGGATCCGCGGGTTGGGCCTCCGTGGCAACCGGGCTCGACAGACACCATTTAATTCAGTATGGCCATTAATATGAGACTCCAAAAGGGTAGCCATATCCTTAGTTTGTAATGTGACCAATACCCCACACTCCGCAGCTGGCAAACAGGACATAACCCTCAGGCCAAGCTGCTGAGGGCGAATATGCTCTTCCAAGAGACTCCTCAAAGCCTTTGAGGAATTCAGAGAATCCCCCAACGGGTGAACAATGACCATTGGAGACTCTGGCCTAGGTTTGAATGGAACATGTGATCGCTCCCGAACTGGAGCAGACGGAACAGGCAGCGATGGAACCGAAACCCCACTAGACTTGGGGACCGATGGAACCAACGGATCAGGCATAGGAGGGTCTCTCGCAGGCAACAACGACACAGGAGGTCGATCTCTTTTTGGTTTACCAATAGAAGATCCCTTTCCCCTCACGGTCACAGAAGTCGAAGGAAAAGGTCCCGGGCCCCCCTCCGAAAACAGGGGAGTACCCACCACTTGTGAAAACGAGGGCTTCGCATGAGAAGCCTCCAGAACCTCCAACCGACGCTTAATGGACTCAAACTCATTCAATTTTCTAGAGAGATCCTCATATACCGCGCTGATAACCTGAAAAAGCTCACCAATATTTTCCAAGCTTTCAGAGGTTCGTGGATATTTCTTAAAATAGTCTATCGCTAACCTATGAATCCAAGGGCAAGCCCCTGTGTTCTGAAAACTATATTTCTCCCCCAAAACAGGGTCATCAGGAGCAAGAGCATCGGGCCCCCACTCTTCCACTAAAGAACTGGAAGGAGTAGAAGGCACCTCCATATCAACCCGTGTCTCATCCTCTGTGGCCTCACTCGGGGTATCACTCACTACGATAGTTCGGTCAGACCCAGAACTAGAGCTATCCAACTGAAGGGTGTTAACAGCACCCTCTGGTTGGTGCTTAGAATCTTTCTTTGTCCCAGCACGGATCCGTACCGGCTTTCTTTTATGACCCGATTTCACCCCAACATCCATTGCTTCCGCTATGGGAATCTCTGAAGGAGCCGCGGGAGTGGGAGGTACAATCCCCACACAGTAATTCCCAGAGGCATAAAGTGATGCCCCTACCACCCCAAGGTCTTCATTGCCACCAATATCAGCAGGAGCGGGAGTAAACAGACCAGGGTTCACGACCGCCTGTGGAATCTCACCAGCCTCCATACTGTCCCTTTGAGCCCCAGCACCCGGAACCAATTCCATACCAATCTGATGCTCAGAAGGTGTTTCCGACGGAGGAGCCCCCACCGTGGTACCCTTTCCAGCCTGCCCCATTAAACGAGCCGCCGCCAAGCTGCCAGGAAAAGGCGTTTCGCCCCAAGCTGTACCCACCGGGAGACCCGAAGAGAGTCCAAACCCAATATAGCCCGTCCCAGGTTTATTGTCCATCTTAGCACCCAAACCCGACGAAGGAACAGTCGGCAACACAAACGGGTTGGATTGTCCAAATTTATATGGCGGTCCAACTGTCCCAGGACCAGTCATAACCCGACCTTACCCAGTGGGCCCCATTGCCCCTTTCTGCCCAGAACCAGACTTGTCAGACCTTTTCGATGCCTCAAATACATCCGCACTACCCACTGGGGCAGGATCCAAAACTGCAATTTTCTGCCTATTCTTTTTCTTTTTGTCGGGCTTAGCCCCAGCAACCAAGGAATCCGAATCAATCGCCGTATTCGAATTACCTTTAGTTGCAGCCATAATAACAAAATTGGGAGGGGGTTGCTCTTCTTTTTACGGAAGATGAAGAAAGAAACCGCCCCATTCCTCTGGGCCCGCATGAAACAGACGGGCCCCTGGAGTCTACATGGAAACTGACAGGGCCCTTTGCCAGATTAGAACGCCCCAACGTGCCTCTCCCAAAGCACTGATCCGGGGCCTCCTCCGGACCGTACTCGTGCGTGGCACGGATTCGTCCCTGCAGGATTTCTCGAAGGGGTCTACTCTAACAAAGCCCGCAGTACCAGACGTCGCCCCTTCTATGAGCAAGGGCGCGAAACAGGTACCAGTAACACCGCGCCACTCCGAAATTATCCACCCAGTGCACCGACATCTCCGCTCTGCCGAAGGGCCCGGGTCACCCCGGGTGCTTCCCAACAGTAGCAAGAGATTCTTGCCATTGAAGGCAGGCACACCAGGCTTCCTCTTTCTCGGTTTTGACAGTGCACCAGCCACCGCCCCAAGCCAAAGTGCCATAGGACGGAATTAAACTTAAATAACACAAGCCGGTCCAAGGGCCCAACTAAAACGAATTGAGAAAACCACAAAAAGAAAGAACTGGGACCCAAGAAGCAGGCGACAACAGCAGCAACAAAAAGCACCAGCCGGAAGTCACTGCCTCCGGGTCTTCTTTGCAAAAAACGGCCCAAGGACCACCAAAAATCCCCTAAAAGAGTTGCCTCCCGGGGGGGGGTAGTCAAATATGCACCCCGAACGACGGGTCCCAAGGAAAAAACGAAAAACCCAAAAAAAAGGAGTAACCAAAAAATTGGGACCCATCGTCCGAAACATCGCCGCTACACCAGCAAACATCCAAGCAAGTAGAATTACATGCGCAATCTTCAAGCAATCAAGCACAAACAAATCCTTAAAACAACAAAAACCCTTAACTGTAACTGAAACGGAATAATAACGCAAACAATCAATCAAGTCAGACACCCTTCAATCAAACAATCAGATTCCACCCCAAAAAAACATCGTCAGGAACATCGCCCCAACACCAGCAAACACTCAGGCAACAATCCACACTCACAATCCTCAATCAATCAATCAAAAACATCATGACAAGACCAAAATAAACGTTAACTGTGACAAAAACTGGGCAATTCCTCAAACAATCAAGCAATTCTGACATCCTTCAATCAATCAAGCAGATCACAACAAGAACACCGACAGCGCAACATCGTCAACGATGTTTGCACTATGGGGGATTAGGTCCTTAGTTTCCGAAAAAGGGTCCTAGACCCCCCATAGGGTAACCGGAACCAAGTACCATGAACAAGTATCCCATTTACAACCCGTAACGTCAATCAAACTCATATAAAAAGCATTTAAAAGAACAAGTACACACATAAAAGAAAAGTCCTGCCACAAGGTCACGTGACCCAGCAACAACCAAGAAGACAGCATGGCGAAGGGGGCATTTTCCCTCCGCCGCCATTGTCAATAACACAATAAGCACAACGATAAAATCACAGTATAAATCCACTATATTCCTGCAGTAACCAGCACTGAGTTAAAAATATCAATACTATATACAATACTATGCAGCACTATTAAATACCAAGCAATTGCAGTGTTAATAACAACACAGCGAAACAGGTGGGTGTACGGAGCCAGGAGGATCCGTAATTAGAGTCCCCAGAGGGGAAATAACACCAAAATTTGAAAATTAAACTTACCCCTCTGGTGAGGGTCAGTGGGGGAGTAACTCCACCCCACTTAAAAGGGTCCACCTCCGGGGAATTCACCAAAACCAGGATCCTCCATCAGAGCTCAAACAACGCACAACCACCTGCTCGCCGCCATTTTCAGTCCAGTCCCCTCACTTAATCAGTAGGGAATATTGCATGGAATATATTTTTGTGGTGAAATGTTTTATTTCTAATTAGCTTAGAAGATCCTTGATTTAATACTTGCTTCTTCCAAGGATTTTCTGAGTATGAGGGATTGGTGCTTGTTAAATCCATCAAGTTCAAACATCTGCCAACTGATGTGGTGTGGAAGGTAGTACAAAGATGTTCTAGCTTAAATCTTGTCCCTGTCATCTGACCATGACAATGTGAGATCCATTCCAAAATAAACCTTCTGTAGCTTCAAAAGGGGACATTAATATAACTAAACTAATCGAAACACCTCATAAATTGCATTAAATTGTACGTTAATATATAACTTCTATGTTATTATTACAAATTTCATAACATTTTGAATTTATATGAGATTTGCAGCTAGATTTAAATTCAAATGATTTTAGTGGTTAGTGAAAAATTTTCATTTAAACTTTTGTTTCTGTTAATTTTGAATAATTTTATCTTTAGTCCTCAGTCCTGAGAAAAAGTCTACATTAGAAATTATGCTTGATCCAACTAAAAAGTTTTTTGAAGAAGTCAATGATCGAGACAAGAATGATGAAATAGCAAAAATTGAGCCTCATTTGATCAAAGAACTTGGAGAATTGGGAGTCCTCGGCTTACAAGTTCCAGAGGAATATGGGAGACATGGAATGAACAACACTCACTATGGAAGAATGGTAGAACTTGTAGGGAGACATGATCTTAGTTTGGGAATAACAATTGGAGTGAATTCTTTTATTTGGTAACGAAGAGCAAAAGCAGATATATCTCCCAGATTTGGCTAAAGGGAAGAAATTAGCTACCTATTGTCTTACAGAACCAGACAGTGGCTCTGATTCTGGAGTGAGTAAGTTGTTGAAAATAAAGCTCGAAAAATATATTTTACTGTTTCTTTGTATATCAGTTATCACGCGTCCCACGATGACCGGCCTTCCCGGAAGGATGTAAGACCAACAAGGATCGCCATGGAGAGGTATATCTGTTAGGAAAACATAACATTATATTTCTGTTAATTATAAAGTAATGAATAGCCTGAAATATTCTTTCCATTAATTCACTTAGGTTTTATTTTCTGATCCATGTAACATTATCTTTGGGCCAAAATTTATATTTTATCTTTTTTTTAATTTTTTCCTTGTCTTGTATGTGCTCCTTTAATGTAAGTAAAATTATAAATGTTGAAATGTTTCTTATGGTAAAAGTCAATAATTTTTCAGGAAAGATAACTTTTCCGGATTGCACTTATTATTATATTTCAATAAAATTTACATTGACTAAACACATTCTACATTATTTCTATTCTTATTGACCAAGCAAAGCAAGGTTCTGTTTTAACTCGAACATTCGGCATTTCGTCCGTTTGTCGGTAAATTTGTTTGTTACACAGTCTGAACCAAACACGTTCAACTTCCCTTGAATTTTGCATGAATGTTCCTTGAAGCCATTAAAAGGGCATATGTATAAAGATTTTTATTTTTTGATTCTGTTTTAAGATGGTTACAAATGGTTTCAATGCTTGGCAAGTGTGGCATCATTAAAACATTTAAGTCATTTTGGTAATGGTGAGACATGTATTGCAGTTTTGTTAATATTGATAAAAGTAGATATTAGATTGTAATTTAGTGAATACTGATAAAAGGGAGACACTTTTGTAAATAATTTGCATTAAAAAATGTCTAAAGCTTCAAAGACTGTAATAAAGAGCCGTTCTTATATTTTTTTAAGGTTATTTAAAAAATTTTTGTATATTTTTATTTAAGTATTTATTGAAATATACTAAGAAAATTATAAGTAATTACTTAAGAAATATTACTTTTCTTACTGAAATCAAAGCCTGCAATTTAGCTTCCTTAAGTGATTGAAACCATTTTTATAATTTTTTCATCACTTTTACAAAAGGATTAGTAAGAATTTTATAACATCTGGAGTTCCTATTAAAAGTAATTGATGTTTGGGCAATAGAAATAAAAAGTTTATATTCTGGTATTATTGCACTCAAGCCTTATACCATTGTGGCAATTATACCCCTAGTCTCTGTGTCCTTCTTCGTATGTAAGGGAATAAAGTAGAAAGAAGGGATGCTATCTTGATAGTGCAATTGTTCTATTCTTCTTAAATATTTATTTTTTTATATTTTTATCTTAACACCTTGAAAGAGATAATGATATAGTTTATGATTTTATTGTATAAGAACTGTTTAAACATCTATTGCTTGCATTGTTTCAGATAGCTTCTTCGTATTTCCAATAATTTTAGACAAAATTTCACTTATTTCTTTTATAAATATCATTTGATTTTGTTGTGTTGTAATGAAATCTTTTCAATGCCTTTTTTAAAAATTATTTTAATTTAGTTTCGATATTTGAACCTTTCTTAATAACTTTTAATAGATATTTCACTTTTTTATTATTTTTACTTTTTATTTCTTTACTTTACTTTTCTTTACTTTTTATTTCTTTACTTTACATTTCTTTACTTTTTATTATTTTTATTTTATTTTTCACTTTTTTATTTGCGTTTAAATACATGCAATACCCAATGGGTGTCTATAATTTAGCCAGAACATTGACTCTTGTAATAAAAAAACTCTTGGTTATGTTGTGGGTGTTTTATAGAACTACTGCTAAATGCTAGTTAGTATAGCAGTAACAGTTATGAAGAACTTCTTTGCTCATGAATTATGTATATATGTTAGTGCACTCACTTGTAGGTGTATTCATGCAAATGAATATATTTAAGTATCAACCAAGTATATGCAATGTAACATCAGAATAATTTTGAATAGCAATATTATAGTACTGCAATGGTTTTTGTATAGTTTAGATTGTAATTTTATTTTTATTAGAATCATTTAATAAATATATTTGATTGTTTAATTAATCTAAAAAATTCTGCATTAAGAAAAATAAATTATTGTTTACTTGCTTTCAGTCCATTAAAACACGGGCTGTAAAGTCATCTGATGGAAAATACTTTACAATGAATGGCAGTAAGATATGGATTACCAATGGAGGAATTGCAGATATTTTTACAGTTTGTGCTAAGGTATTTTTGGATTTTTATTATTTTTCATTTTTTTATTTATTGTTTAATAAAAAAATCAATTAATAATTCACTTATTTTTATCTGTAAAATCTCATTCTATTGTCTTCATATACTCTGAAAGATCAAATATTTTTCAGGTTCCAGTTCAGACTGAAAAATGGTACAATTGAAAAAATGGCTGCCTTTATTGTTGAAAAAGGATTTGAAGGGGTAAGCAGCGGACCTCCTGAGAAGAAAATGGGTATTAAAGCTTCTAACACGACAGAAGTCTTCTTTTATCATGTTAAAGTACCTGCTGAAAACCTTATTGCTGAAGTAGGAGATGGATTTAAGGCAAGTGTTTTATTACACATTTCTATTTCTGCTTATAATAATTAATACTTATATTATTATATTTTATACCTTGTAATAGATGTAGGAATGCATATTTTAAACTAATTTTTCAAAGAATGAAAAGTTTTTCTCTTATTTTTATTTCTTGTTATTAGACTTGGTAAAAAGAGATCAAAAATAAAATATTTATAGATTTTATTTATTGCGGGTTTGGGATAGATTTTTAATTTCTAATAAGATACTATAATATTACACTTAAATATTTAACACTTAAGCACTTAAATATTTAAAAATATCAAATTACATTGTTGCCTGTGTAATTTTTATAAAAATTTAAAATTTTGAAAGATATTCCTTTCTTGTAATGTAAAACTTTTGATGCCCTTTTACTTTTCTCGTATCTTTAAATTTATACATGAATTCATATAAAATCCCATACAATGCGAGACTCGAGAATTTTCAGAATATTTGAAGGCACTAATGATATCCTGCTTCTCTTTAGCGCTTTAACGAGTAAGATTAAAAATATATGGGATTAGAACTATTAGAGCTTAAAGGTTATTTCATTTTCACAGACATTGAGTTAAATTAATGTTCAGCTAAAATGACAAAAATTACCTCTCAAGAAGCATCTGTAAGATGAATTTTGTAAAAAAATTTAAAATCTATGTAATAAAATATTTTTTAAAGAAATATATCTTTAGGTTAATAGAAATTTCTTTTAACCTAAAATATGTAGGATAGTAGAAATAATGGAATTCTCATTTAAAATAGTACATTACCGTTTTCTCACTTTAGATAGCCATGATTATTTTAAATAATGGACGATTTGGCATGGCTGCTGGTATGTCAGGAACAATGCGTGCTGCCATTGAAAAGGCTGCAGATTATGCTGCTAATAGGCAACAGTTTGGAAATAAAATATGTTCTTATAGCACAATTAAAGAAAAACTTTTCAGAATGATTATATAAGAATGCTTCAATATGTAACTGAGGTATGTTTTACACAAGCAAATAAAATAATTCATAATATGAAAAATATAGAATTTTTAAATGCATTTTTTATTTATTTACTTGAATTCTAATTGCCTACATATTTTTTAGTCTATGGCATACATGGTATCAGGAAACATGGATCGGGGATATGTGGATTTTCAGCTTGAAGCAGCTATAAGCAAAGTTTATGCATCTGAGGTTGCATGGTATGTTGTAGATGAAGCCATTCAAATACTAGATGGCATGGGATTCATGAGGTCAGCTGGACTGGATAGGGTATTGCGAGACTTGAGAATTTTCAGAAGATTTGAAGGTACTAATGATATCCTGCGTCTCTTTATCGCTTTAACGGGTAAGAATTTTTTTGCATAAATAAATGAGAAATATTTATTTTTGTTTTCTACCATTTATCGTATTCAGTATTATATATTAGATAAGTGTTGATCATTTGCGACAGATTTTTATACTAAAAAGCCTGATGCATGAAATAAGGCCTATATTTTTTGGATAGCAGTACTGAAGAATAAGAATTCACGTACTTTTCCGATGATTTACCTAAATGCATATGAAATTTGGTCACAAGTTAAATGTAGGGTACCCACTTCTGTGTTGAACACTTTATCTAACTATTTTTTTAAAAATAGAGTGTTCATTTCTAGTAGTCCAGTATATAGATTCAGAAAACATGTATCTAAAAAGTAAAAAAAAATATTTCAAAACTTTTTAATTATTTGATTTATGTTATTAATTTGCATGATGTATAATTTGTAAACAATGTATGAAGTTTAAAATGACTAAATTCTTTGCTGATATAAACAATTTTAACAATAATCATTTTTATCATCAACAATTAAAATAAATTACATTTATGGTAATAATTGTAGATTGTAGATTTAGCTGTTAACTTTTTTTTAAATTTATCTATTATATGTTGCCAGGTATTTTATTTTCATTATTTCATTGTATTCTTTGCAGGAATACAACATGCTGGAAGCCATCTCAAGGGACTCCAAAAGGCTTTCAAGAATCCCACTGCAAATTTGGGATTCATACTGGAAGAAGGTTTTAGAAGAGCCAAGCGAGTTATAGGCCTGACTAGCCCACCTTCCCTTTCTGATCATATTCACCCCAAATTTTCTGATTCCGGTGCAGTAGTAAGTTCTAATATTGAAAAGAGTCTTGTCATTAATATCAATGTCTTGATGAATTTTATAATTTTGTGAGAATAATACGCATATTCCTAAATAATTCTACTTTTTTAGTTGTCTACATGTATTGAAGCCTTTGGAGTTTGTGTTGAAGAGGTTCTTATTAAACATGCAAAGAATATCATTAGTAAGTTTTATTTTGCACAATAATTATTAATCATTGAAATATCTCTGTTCAGAGCTGATTATTATATACTTAGGAATATTGTAACAATGAATACGCTTTTTTAGCATTGAAAATTGCATTTTTTTTTATTATGGCATTTTGTAATTGGACATAATTATCCTAAAAAGAACTAAACACTATCTCATGAATATTATCTCATTCAGATTCACTATTGAGACCTAGGTGCATGCAGTTTGTTATTTAAAATTGAAACAACTGTGATTCATTGCAAATCAATCTACTTAATATAATTACCTTACTTAATTAACTTACCTTTCGAAAATTTTAGCATTATTTTTTATTTATTTATTTTGTAATGCTCTCTGAGATATTTTAAAATCTCATTTTGTACTTGGCTTCTTGTAACTTAAGTATCATTTGGTTTAGTTTTATTAAATGGCACACAAATAATGTCTTCTTTTATCTTATTTCTGTCTGCTTCCTGTAGATATAGATCAGACTCTTCAAGTAGGATTTGGTTAATGGGCTCATATAACACTAATATTCATTTGTAATTAGGACAACTATTTTGAATTACCCTGTATTTATTGTTGAAACAACTGCATTGAAGAGATAGGACTGCATTTTTCACTTCACTTATGCTTGGACATAAAATAACTTACTTGTACAATTAATTTACAAGGTGCGTTTAAAAAGTTCAGTGGGTGGTCCGATATTTAGAAAAATAATGCTATCTAGGATGTCGGGTCACTCATGAGAATTGAGAGTAGGGCTGTGCCGATTTTCGATCGATAATCGAAAAAATCGATATTTCAATACCCACGGTAAATCGATATTTTAATACCCATCAATTTTTTCTATACCCACTTACTTTGTTCCTCTTAGGATCGCCAACTCTTCGTCTCCAAGAACGTTGATGAGAGAACATTTGTTTTGGATTTGACTAGATACTTTTAACGAGTGACTAGCGCGCATGCGCACAAATTGATTTTTTCATTGGTGTTTTACTTTGCAGGCTATATTGCGCCACGTTTCGATTGGACTATTTTGTTCAACTCTTCCATGTGGTTGGTCGATTCATTCGAATTTAAATAAAACTTCGTATGGAATTCTTCGGATTGAATATCGGTTCAGTACCTTAAATGATTTTCTGCGTGTTTCGTTTCTCAATGTATAAGCGAAGCTACGAGTATTCCGCTATGCTGAAAGCAAAGCCGCTGATGTTTCTCAAGTTAAAAAAATTTGCCCGATACACGCTTAAAATGCCGCAGGAATTGCACGCTCATTCTCTCCTTTCAGGTGACGCATGCGCAAGAGAGCAATAAAAATCGCACTGCACATCCAAAACAGTGTTTGGCGACGGCAAATGAAATTGCGCCAAGAAAAATTGGCGAGACACAGGTGTGTAACGTAAACTCCACATTTACCATCGATTTTTCGATCTCGATTTATTAAAAATTAGAAATATCGATATCGCAGTAATCGTTTTCACCTCAGTGCGATCGAATCGTCTCACCTCAGCGCCGTGTCTTTCGAAGTACCAAGTTCTGCCTGTCTTCTCTGCCTTCCAGCTACCCTCTCTTGATTTCAAGAAAAAAGGAAAAGGGAAGTGACGACCACCCATTTCAGTCACAGGGAGGCCCTGCCTGCGTGCGCTATCCTTTCTTCAACACACGAATCCTTATGGACCATCTGGACTCATTTACAAGCAGTCAGCTAGGATGATTGATTGTCATTCACTACAAACTGTTCGTGCGCTTTGAAAGACTTCACGATATCATCGCGATTCTGGTGATATTATCGCCAACACGATTCTGGCAATATTATCGCCAACACGATTC
>BGPR01002975.1:29079-41688 GCA_013235015.1 Araneus ventricosus
ATATTATCGCCAACACGATTCTGGCAATATTATCGCCAACACGATTCTGGCAATATCATCGCCACCACGATTCTGGCAATATCATCGCCACCACGATTCTGGCAATATCATCACCATCACGATTCTGGCGATATCATCTCCACTTAAACGCCAAATCTCGAATTGCACCAAAGCGACTGGCTACCATGATATGCTTTGATTTTTTTCGTGATTTCAACGACAAATCTTGACTTAGGGCGATATATTGCCAAACCTTGCACTATATCATTTCCGAACAGAAATTTGCTTGCTTCACTGTAGTAATAATATTTTTTTGTTTCTATGTTTTATTTTGTTTCTATTTTTTTCTACGAAGTTTTTTTTAGATTCTTCTCACATACATTGAATATAGTTATTTTTCATTTACTGGTTTATCTCTGCTCCGTTTTCCAACTTAAATTATTTAATTTTATAAATTCTGCCGCACTTTTTTTTCCGTAAAATTTCTGAACAGTTTTTTTATGTAGTCAAATTAATCTTATATAAACTCACTATCGAATCTTATTTTATACGATTTATTTCAATTGAGTAATAAATTTAATATATAAGGGCGGGCCAAAAAATTCGAAGTACCTTCGATGGTTCTGCTGAAATGCGGAAAAGTTGCGAACTGCCATGATTAAAAAGTGTGCAAAATCTTATAACTCTGAATTGATATCTTCTGTCGCCTCAATGGGCAGAAATTTTTGAAAATTGGACAAAAAATGGTTAAATTTCAAAAATTAATAAAAAAGTACAGATTTAGTTGATCGGTTTGCGGTAGTGCTTAAAAAGTACTATTTATTAACAACAACACCTCTATAAAATTTTAGAATTTTAGGTTAATATCTTCTGACGCCTTAACGGCGCTGAATTCTGAAAATTAAAGGCGAATTTTTAAATAAATACACGTTTTTTACCTCATTATAATGCGAATAGAAATATTATTCTACCTTTGAAACATACAAAATTACAAAAGCACTATTTTTTGTAATCTGTTTTGGACTCAAATTGTGACATTTGTTTTTTGGATTATAGTGTAGCTCTGATAAATTCATCACTGTTCTGTGGTCCAACTCTTTTTCTGTAGACTTCAGTGACGAGTTTCACAATTCGCTCAACTGCTTGCGTGTGTAAAGGAAATTTACTAACGTCACAGCCGTCCATTGGCAGGCATATAGTCCTGTATCCTCTTCATTAGTTCATGAGAACTGATCGCTCTGAGAACTGGAGGCGATATGACACAACACACCTGCCAGTAAATGTGCTCTACGTATTCTGTAGCTCCAAAGTTAACAGCAGGAATAACGAATCTACGAATACAATTTACATCTGGGACAATTTCCCTTTCCTTGATAATTCGCCGAGCTGGAAGAGTTTTAATATGGCATCTCTTATCAGTTGACTTAGCCAAAACCCATGTTTTCTGGAGCCGCAAAGCAAGCGTTGCGAGAAATAACTGGTTCAATTATATCACGATGCTTCTTAGGCAAGTATCGAGATGAGCTTACTAAATGCCACAAGTGTCTAGCACCATCCTTTATTCAATGATGGACCTTTATTCAGAACCATGAGGGTGCGTATACTCTTAGAATGAATGCAACCAAAGTTATCAACTCATTTTATGGGACTGATGTTTATATATAAAGCCTCAATTTTTCGATTTGCAGTTGTAAGCCAGAGGGCCAAATTCAACGTGCCCGGTTGACGCTTCGCTAGATCTGAAGAACAAACGCCAGAACTAATGGCCGTGCAATTGTCTAATAAGTATTTCTGATCACAACTTAAGTTGGTGGTATCAATGCCTGGTAAGTCGCATTCAATACTATTAAAAGCAACAAGAGGCAGCTTCTCGCATTTTTTCAGATTTCGCCTAATGTCTCGGTTGTAAGACGAGGGATCAGAAGACTTGCCGCCTAGGTATTGAAAAAGGGGTCGTAATGGCAACTCGTTGAAACGAAGTAAGCAGATAATCAGTTGAATAATCCATACACCTCCTATCACATCTTCTATTTCAGTTTTTCCTTCATCCTCAACTAAATTGTAGTTTGATGAAGAAGCAGAAGATCCCGTTTTGCAGAACGAATATTATTCTTTTCCTTTCGCATTTGACGTTCCTTGAGCCTTTTAGTTTCTGGAACATCAGCACTTCCAATGAACATTGTTCTTTCAGTTCTTTGGTCAATGAGGAACGGTTGCTTGTTTCGAGGACTTTTGCTTTCTTTCGGACAGATGCACTTCGAAAAAATTGCGCATTCACAAGCAGATATGTCAAATAGTTTTTATCTAACATTTTAAAGTTCTCAATATTTTTCCGAGTAGTCTTGCTTTTTTTCGCGCTTTTTACATTTTTCTTGTTATCTTCCATAATATGCGTGTATCATAACACAAACACGTTTATATGAAACTGAAGGAATAGATGCATCGCGGTGAAAATTTGTGATCTTCAAAGAAACAGTTTCTGCATTAATCTAAAAGCAAGTTCCTTTGTTTCCATCAGTTTCGCAACCCATACGACATCTCTCGTTATACACACCTCTCACCTTATAATGTCCTCGTGCGTTGGCAGCGTACGTGTAAACCCTCGGGTGCTCCAAAAATAGAGCATTTAATGGTTTTACGACGTGAAATCTTTGCGATGATTCCTCCATTTCTTATGCACTACTGCAGTTACACGTGTAAAGAATCCGCGCTAACTGAAAGGATATTACTACTGCTTCATCAATTATACGTCTCAAAACAAGTTGCAATTCGTAGAATGGCGCCAAAAAACAATCAGACGCCTTTTCGGTGCCAAGGAGAAGGCAAAAGATATTAAACTTTTGTAATTTATATGTTTGAAAGGTTGGATAAAGTTTCTGTTCCCATCATAATGAGGTAAGTGAAACGTGTATTTATTTAAAAATTCGCCTTCGATTTCCAATATTCGGCGTCGTTGAGGCGGCAGACGATATGAACCTATTATTCTAAAATTTTGTAAAGGTGTTAAAAAAAAGTAAGTTTTGAACACTACCGCAAACTGTTCAAAGGAATCTGTGATTTTTTATTAATTTTTTATTTTAACCACTTTTAGTCCAATTGTCACAATTTTCTCCCTATTGAGGCGACAGGAGATATCAATTCAAAGTTCTAAGATTTTGCACACTTTTTAATGATGGGAGTTCGCAACTTTTCTGTACTACCGCAAAAAAACAAAAGATACTTCGAATTTTTCGGCAAGCTCTAATATATAATTATTAGGGTGGAACGTGGAATACCTTTTTAAAAACTTGTAATAGTGCGCAAAAGTTGCCTTTTGATACAAAAAAGACAGAAACAAAATTTGATGGCAATAGGAAAATGTTTGGAGGTGCCGCAAGTACGATAAAGTTACATAAATTTGAAAAATTTTGCTCTATTTCAACCTTTTCTCTAATATCTCAATTGCAGTAAAAAAAGCTAAAATTAAATATTTTGTGCTTATTATTCCTTTTTATTAATAGAACAAACATTTTAGGGTCTTTAAAACCTATTGTGAGTATATAAAAATATTAATTTTTAGCCAAAAACGTGCAAGAAATCGGCTATGAATAAAAAGAAAACATGCTGTTTTCTAATCTGGAAATTATTGCTCTGTTATACATTTAACTGACTAAAAACGCTTAAAAGTACTTTATACATCCGTGTAATTGCTGTTGTGTAGCAAAACGTGTTTTGTGTTTTGCCAATCCACCGATAATCATTAAATTTAACGGAGGAGAATTTTTAGTACTTTGAGGTGACATTTGTTTGTGGAGCGAGTTCTTGCAGCTCAATAAATTTAATATTTATATTTAAATATTTTTAATATTTATATTATCACAGCACATATTTTTTTCGTGTATTATCTACATAAAAAGAGCAGTAAAAATGTATATATATTCCTCAGATGCGAGTGGAAGAGGGCATTTTAAAATATACATGTAAATAAATATAGGTCGTTTTTACTTAGTTTTATCGTTAAGGATAGAATATCGAGACATTTGTTTATAGAAGAACCTCTTCCCCTTAAAGAATTTAATCCAAAATCTGATACATACTTACAATTTTGGCGTAGATACCAAATATCAATACTTTTGTTCGTTGCATTTTTTAAAATTATCTTGTTCACATAGAAACAGACAGCTCCAATTACAAAAATGTTTCTTTTGGACCCAAGAAAGTCTACAAAGTGAAAAATCCTAAAATCTATAGGATTAGTTTTGTGATGATTGCAATACTTTATCTATGTATCTACTAGATTGAGAAAAGGAAGACAGAAGAAATAGAAGTGAAGTATTTAGGGTAAGTGGCCACCGAGTCTTAATATGACATTTTTGCCCCTTGCGGTCATTAGTGCCTTATAAAGTGTAAATGGTGCCGAGTGAAAACGCATGTTTTCCCCTCCAACATATTGGGCATTCAAAAGTGACAAAAACTTACTGACGTTTAGTCTCTATGATGTGTCACGGTTATAGTTGTAGACAACTATACCCTTGCCCTTCGTTGCTATGCCACTGAGAAATAGATGTTTAGCAAAATACCATTCTTACAACAAAAATAATAAAAATACTTGGAATGAATGAATTAGAAGCCACCTACTGTAGTGTTGATTTTGTTCCCCAAAAATTCCGGGCGACTAGATATTGTACTAAGTCCGTAGGTGTCTTGCCCATCGACTGCTTCATGCCACGGGGGTGAATACTGCAACTATGCATAACAACAAGACCAAACAATTTGACTCATTTCGAAGACAAATTTAAAAAAACATAATTTCCTTTTTAAGTCGATATCATAAGAAAAAAGCATAAAGAATAATAAAGATTGCATTTTTTGATCTGGCAAGCGCAAATGTAATCTCACAGTACTAATCCTTCTCCGGTTGAAATATAATATTTCAAGATAGAAACGAAATAGTAATATGAATACACAGTTTCTCTTGCTATTTTAAATAAAAATGTAAGGAATACACAAACAAATAATAGAATAACGAACAATAAAGTTAACTTTATTCATTCTATTTCATTGGCAAATCACAAAATACATTTTGTTACATAATAGTAAACAATGGCGGTGAGTCGGGAGTGCTTTCTCCCTACACCTGTGTGTGAAATTAAATTTTTATTCATTTTAACACCCTAAAACGAAGATTTATAAGAAAGCACAGTAATCCATCGAAACCAGCTAATTTCGTAGCTAAAATTTAAATTTGATGTCTACCTTCTGTACTCCCAGATACTCTTAGTTGCCCATAATTTTTGACCCCCCCACACACACACTTATAACTTCCAATCACTGTTAATGATGCTAATAAAAAGGTTACATAAAGTACTTGTAATCGTTTTTCGTCAGTTAAAAGTATAACAGAGCAATAATTTCCAGATTAGAAAACAGCATGTTTTCTTTCTCCTTTACCGTTTTCTTGCACATTTTTGGCTAATAATCAATATTTTCATGTACTCACAATAGATTTTTAAGACCCTAAAAACGTTTTCTCTATTAACAAAAAGGAATAAAAAGTACAAAATATTTAACTTGAGCTTTCTTACTGCAAATGAGAAATTAGAGAAAAACGTTGAAATATAGCAAAATTTTTCAAATTTATGAAACTTTATCGTTCTTGCGGCACCTCAAGACATGTTCCGATTGCCATAAAATTTCATTTTTGTCTTTGTTGCATCAAAAGGCAAATTTTGAGCACTATTACAAGTTAAAAAAGAAAAACAAAGTTTTTTTTCGTTCCAACCTAATATTCAGGGTGCCTTACCACACTTTTAACTATCGAATGGCTGCAGCTCCATAAGAGTGGTGTCTATCTATGGAAAAGTGACTATGCGCTACTTAATGAAATCACTTACATCGAAACCTGGTGGAAAACGGTGGAGTTAGCGTTCTTATCTCTAAAACGGCACAAGATATAGGAAAAAGTGAAATACAAAGTTGTAGAGCATCATCGATTTAGTACAAAAAAACACCTTGTGGACGTAAATGCTTATAACAGGTATTTGTTCGCGATTTCCTACACTGACACGTGACAAAACATTCTTAGAAAGAAAATAAAATCAACTAGTTATCACAAGATAACTTTATTTTCGATGTTCTAACTTCTCTCCGTCAGCTACAATGCACATCTGAACCCTTGCCATGTTGGGGGCTCGTTTTTCGTCCGAAAGATAATCTTTTCTCTTTCGTTCAAGTTTCGTGACGTCACAGTTTCGGAAGCCGCGAAAAAACAAATGTGCATTTTAAACGTTCTGTTTTCAGCATTCATGACCATAAGGTGTCTTTTCGTACTAAATCGTTGATGCTCTACAACTTTGCAATTTACTTTTTTCCTCTATCTCATACAGTTTTAGAGATAATAACTCTAACTCTATCGTTTTCAACCAGGTGGCGCTGTAACTTGTTTAATCTAGTAGAGCATAGTCACCTTACCATGCCTAGACACCAATCTTATGAAGATAACTGAAGCCATTTGGTAGTTAAAAGGGTAGTAAGGGACTTTAGTGGGCACCCTGTCAGCTTTTATTAACTAGAGTAAACAATGAGGATTTGATTATACTTATATTGAAGCAAAAGTACCAGCTGGACTATCTTCATTAAGTAAAGTTTTGGCTTCTTCAACAATTTTACAAAATTTTTGTGGACTTGGTCTGCAAAATAACAACAATATAAGTTTCCATAACAATTATATTTCGAAATGGTTTACACACCATTTTATTTCTAAACTAAAAAGACAAATAGTTATACAATTAATATTAATATAAATATAGAACTGTTTTGAGCTAACTAATTAGCAAAATTATAATAAAAATGATGGTAATATTAAAGTTTGGGAGAATGTTCAAAAAAGTTTAATTACAAATGTATAGGGGAAAATTTCTTATTTTTTGCAGTTTCCTAAAAAAATTTTTTTGTGTGTGGATTAATGTCTTTTTTATTTTATTTTGCATTGTTTTTGATCAGTTCCTTATAATAAAAATATTCTAAGTCAAGACTTGCATAGACATGTTTAATCATCTTATTTGTAGAAAATAAGTTACAAAATGTCTTTATTTTCTATTGTAAACATGTTTTTTCATTAAAGATTTAAAGAATATAAACGAAAAAAACAAATTTCAATTTAGGATAAGTTTGCAGAAAAGGCTCTGTTTCAAAGGGGTGAAAATTTTGAAACAATGCAATTCTTTAAATTAGGAAATTAAAAAAATACTTACTTTCCATTGTTAAATTCTTTAATGGTGAATCTTATAATTTTTAGAATATTTCCATCCCTTTCATCATCTTCTGTCTTATCCCTTTCATCATCTTCTGTTTTATCCTTTTCATCATCTTCTGTTTTATCCTTTTCATCATCTTCTGTTTTATCCTTTTCATCATCTTCTGTTTTATCCCTCTCATCATCTTCTGTTTGATCCCTTTCATCATTTCTGTTTTATCCCTTTCATCATCTTCTGTTTTATTCATTTCATTTTCTTCTGTTTTATCTGTTTCATAATCTTCTGTTTTATACATTTCATTTTCCTGCCTTTAACAGAAAGAAAATATTTTAAAATGTAAAACATAAAATTTTCTTTCACTTTCTTTAACATTTATTTCCATGTACGTTATTTTGTTTAGTTCAGAGTGAGCTGAAAATAAATTTCCGAGTAATAATTATATAATAAAACGGAATGAATTTTTTCATTGTAATTTTTTCTGAATTTAAAAGATAATCCTTTAAATAGTGTTATAAAGAAATTACAAGACTGATCTAGATTTTAAAAATTTACAATTAAACCTGAAAATTAATTTTTTTTAATAAAAATCAAATCTATATAATGAAATAATCATTATAAAACCGAAATTTTCGATTTAATCTGAAAAATAAAAGAATAAAAATAATGTAGCATTTCCATATACCTTAAAATTTACAATACTTTTAGACAAACATTTAATTGTACTCTATTTTTATAAAGGAAAAATTAGTAGATAGAGATTATTAATATGAAAGAGGAAAGCATTAATATCATATAACTATTTGAATGGGGGTAACAGGCGTTGATTAAAGAACACTGTTCGAATATATATAAATAGCAGATTTTCATAGCAACCCCCAGGCTTTCAATTTTTTTTATGCTTGAAAGCGGTATTGAAACAAAATCTATTTTACATAAAAGTTCGAGATGAATGTTTAAAAAATTGAGGCATTGAAAATAAATCTTATATGACATAAATTGTATTTAAAGAATAGCACTTGAATCAACATAAAATTAAAATCCAGGCTGACACAAAACCGAACTTATCCTGAATACAATTCCAAATTCCGACACACAAATCACACATTTCCGACACGCGAAAAAAATCCTACACCGCAATTCTTCCTGAAAGATATCCTAAATGCAAATAGCATTAAAATTACAAAAACCACAGGGATGTGTGGGGTCTTGGATACTGTGACATCCCTAATTTGCAGTAAGAACATTTTTATCAGTCTTAATTGTGCTGACCGTTGCCCTTCCCAGATAATCAATCAAGATGTCAAACCAAGAAAGGGTGAAGAAATTCGGAAAAATACGTCTCTCAACCCTTTACAGACAGTTCACAATGAATGTAAAATTCCATGCAGACCGATTAAGGCGTGTTTCCGACCACACGTTGAAATTTGTGTTTTCTACTTATGGGGGAGTCCAAGGTCGACATAGAAATACGTGTGAATCGGTCAGAGGGTTAAAGAAATATATGTGTAAATAAAGAACTCTAATGCCTTTTGCTGTAAATTCATATTTCATTGTTATATTAATTAATTTGACAAAATTTCTTTCAGATTCATATAAGACGGAATGCTGTTCCGGTGCTGTTTTTTTCACGGAAATAAATAAGAACAAATTGTAAAAACTGCCTTAAAAACAATGCGATTTTCATCACCCAGATTAGAGCATTCCAGCACTGCTTAATTTGCAACTACACCAATGTTGATAAGACTCTGAAATATCTATAATTATTATGTCCAGATAATCAAATTATATTTTTCCGTCCGCTTGCCAAATATTATTTACCACAACCTATTCTACCAAACCTACACTAATCGCTACCTAACCCGACTTGTCGAAGATCTATGATGATTGATTAGACGTTAATGACCCCATTCGCAAATGCTACCATATGAAAGTGTCCACATCACTGATATAATGGCAATAGGTTAGATGGAATGGAATGCATGTTGATACCTTAATGTAAAATACCGTCAATCTTATATCAAGCATTTAAACTGACTTGTCTACGAAATTCATATTAAATATTAAACTTATAAGATCATTTACGACAATAAAAGTTTCTTTTGTTATAATATTGGTCTTTGTAAAAATTTAATCTAAGATGTCATGCTTGTATTTATTATCGAATAACTTTGAAGCATGTAAATAAATTCCATTTCCTTTTTTTTTCATACTTACCTGTCCCAAAAATGACTGATGCATTTTGGAAATCAATAGAAGGAAAACGAAACCCGATTCAAATGTATCGTTTGCGGTCTTACGCTTGGGAAACCAGGGAATTTTACTCCACCAATTTGCATACTTAGTTACAATTTCCGGCAACAGGTGGCTCTGCAGGTATTCGAGAACTGCAGAGAAATTGAATCCGTTACATCTTCATTCGGTATTTTGCCACGCAATCTGTTTGTGAGGGCTTGTGAAAGAGTAGAACTATTGAAAATGGTTTTATCCTCGGAACAACGAATATTTCATGTTCTGGAGTATCACCGCCTGGAACACAGTTGTGGTCAAACGAGGCGCAGATTCGAAAGGATATTTGATGTGATAAAAGTCCCGTCAGACAATGCGATAAAGGCTCTGTTCGAAAAATTTGAACGAACTGGGAACGTCAATGATGACCGTATTGGTATGTCGGCCAACCACGCAGTGCCATTACAGAGTCGAATGTTGATGCCGTATAGAAGGTCATCCTATAGCAGCCCGAATATCCTTTCGCCGTGTTGTATCTCGTGCTGGACTCCGAAGAATGACCACACACCGTATCATGCGTCACAACCTTCACATGTTCCCTACAAGATCCAGACGCGCCAACCCCTGAGTGTGAATGCCATTGATGCACGCTATGATTTCGCGAACGCTATGCTGCAGCTTTTGGATGAGGGTGATATCGATGTTGGTAACATATGGTTCTCGGACGAGGCATATTTTAAACTAGATGGCTTTGTCAACAAGCAGAACTGGCTCATTTGGGGAACCGAAAATCCACATGTTGCTGTACCTCCATCCCTGTATTACCCAAAAGTAATGGTTTGGGCCGCGATATCCTCCAAAGGAATAATTTACCCATTTTTCGAGGGCAAACGATAAATGCTGCAAAATATCTTGAGATTCTGGATGAATTTGTGGCGATTCAGTATGCTTTGGAAGACCATTGGAACGCCTCCTGGCTAATGCAAGATGGTGCTCGTCCACATCGAGCGCCTGCAGTGTTTGATTTCATGAGCGAACACTTCAATGATATTGTTATTGCCTTGTATTACGACAAGCATACAGGAAGTGGCATGGCGTGGCTTCCTTATTCGCCCAACTTGGCGCCATGCGACTTTTTTCTTTGGGGGTACCTGAAAGACCAGGAATACCGCAAAACTCTACAAACAATTGCGGAACTCAAACAACACATCAGTACAACATGTGAGACATTTCCAAGTGACATGTTTGTACGGGTGTCTGGACAGTTTTGTCTCAGAATACGCCACGTTGATGCTGCAAATGGTGGTTATTTTGAAAACTTCGATGTTTAATTTTTTGCAACAGTCCTTGCAACATTTTCATACCGGTTTTTATTTTAGCTCTTATGAAGCGCCACTTGTTGCTGGAAATGGTAACTAAATATCCAAATTGGTGGGATAAAATTCCCTGGTTTCCCAAGCGTAAGGCCGCAAGCGATGCATTTCTATCGCCTTTCGTTTTTCTTTTATTGGTTTTCAAAATCCATCACTCACTTTTGGGCCACCCGGTAAATATATATGTGAAGTACTAACATATATATATGTCCCTATTAGCACAAGATGCTCTACAATATTGCTATGATATCTTCACGATATTGTGCGGCACTCAGAATATAGAACAACATCATAGAGATATCTTGCAATATCTTTTGCTAATAGGGGTGCCTTAAGTGAAAAGCTATTGAACACTTTGCTGAAGAGATTTTAACACTATTATTTTTTATTATTTTATTGGAGAGAAAAGCTCGAATATTTTTTTATATCAAACATAAATTAAGTAAGATAAACAGAAAATTTGTTTATTTTGATGAATTCTGATTAAGCATTCTGTGAAGATAGACGATTTACAATTGGTATCTCGAAATATAAATATTAAATATCGATATATCAAGAAACATCGATTTAGCTTAGACGATTTACCGCGATGGTGAAGACTGGTCATCGTCCAGCCCTAATTGAGATATGTGTCAACACGAGCCGGAGACCATCGAAATGACTATGTTAAAGCAGAGTTGCAAGCTGCGATCAATCAAACAAGGAAAGAGTGGCAACACGTGTCGTAGAGCAATGGAAGAATGCGTAAACAATTTTAATGCAAGTGTACGGAACAGAAGCAGGGGGAAAAGGTCAGTTTACGTGTGGTTCAAATGTTTCGGGACAGACAGAAAACGGTTGATGATGAGTCGTGTTCGGAAGCGTGTAAAACTTTCTCTGTACACCTAGGGTGATTGTTCTAGAACATCCATCATATTATCCGGATTAGGCGCCTTCAGATTTCTTTTAGTTCCCCTGCATCAAGGGAGCCTTGAAAGGCGCTCGCTTTAGACAGTATCCGGACGTTCAATACGTGTGACATCGTCGTTTCGAGTGATTTTAAAACAAGCGTTCACTGACAGTTTTCAGAAGCTTTACAATCATTGTTAAAAGTGTGTTGCAGCTAATGGCGACTACTTTGAAATCTATTAAAGGTATTTTGTTTGTATCTTTTATTTCCTCTATTTTTTGAGATCATTCACTGAACTTTTTAGACGCACCTTGTATAAGACCCACCGCGTGGGGTTTCCTTTATGTGAGGGATAGAGTCGAGGAAAAGACTACAAGATTTCAGTCTCAGTATTTTTATTAACTTCTTCTATGGGACACAGAACATTGAAGCATACAAAAATGAAGAAAAAATATTTACAAGATGAATGAAAGACATACTTTCCAGCACACTCAGCTTACTGCCTGAGTTGCTAATCAAGGCACAAAATCATTTTCTATCCTTCAATTCTTTTCTGGTATAATCAGCCAGCATTCGCTATGACCACTTTGGTCAGTGATCCAGAACTGCCTTCTACTTGCGATCTCTCTCGTCGGACACCCAGGCAGAACTACCCTCAGACGCCTTTAGCTCCGAGGAGTAATTAGGGTTGCTCGAATTAGTGGCAAAGGGTTGCCACAATTTGACACGCTTTACAAGCCCCACCTAAATATAAAATTAGCCCACAGTGGCTGATTTTATACATACCAAGAAATGATAAAATTTTCAGAAAACACACACACACACACACACACACACACACATATATATATATATATATATATATATATATATATATATATATATA
>BGPR01002975.1:41788-65897 GCA_013235015.1 Araneus ventricosus
CATTTTCGATCCTTCAATTCGGTATCTTTTCTGGCATAATCAGCCAGAATTCGCTATTGCCACTTTGGTCAGTGATCCAGAATTGCCTTCTACTTGTGATCTCTCTCGTCGGACATCCAGACAGAACTACCCTCAGACGCCTTTAGCTCCTAGGCGTAATTAGGGTTGCTCGAATTAGTGACAAAGGTTTGCCATAATTTGACACGCCTTACAAGCCCCACCTAAATATAAAAGTAGCCCACAGTGGCTTACAAACAAATGATATAATTAAAGAAATGATATAATTTTCAGAAAACACACACACATATATATAAGAGATACGAAGCAATGCTTACAAAATACAAAAACTGAACCCATACATTAGATATATCAAAATACAAGATAAAGTTACGTGTATCAAATGAAAAGAAAACAATATATATCAAATTCACATATATGTATACGTAACTGAAAACAAAGTATATAGGTATGTAAAATATGTATTCTTATATTACACAATATAAAATACGAGAGATATATGAATTAAAGAAAAATGACAATTATTCTAGCCTGGATAGAACATCAGCACCTCGATACTGCACACCAGGTCTATGTGTGATGAAATGATTCCACCATTGTAAGGCTAGAGCCCAACGGGTTAGCTTAGGACTTTTAGGAGTGGTTTGATTGAGGTATCTAAGAGGATTTTGATCATAAATTATCTCCACCATAGCACCATAAATCCACTTATCAATTTCATTCAAACCAAATAGCACTGCCCAAGCCTCTTTATCAATGCTTGTTCAATTATTTTGTGTTTCATTTAACTTCTGTCTGGCAGAAGCTATTAGTATGTAAGACCCATCAGCACTTAGCTGAGTTAAACAACATCCACACCATAATCAGATGCAACACAATGTACCTGAAATGGCAAATTGGCATCAGGGGTAGCAAGACTAGTTACTTCACAAAGTAACTCCTTTAGCCTATCAAAAGACCTTTGCTCTGCTTCCCTCCCAAGAGACATTATTTGTTTTTTTTTCTTAGTCAACTCCTTGAGTGGAGTTTATATTTCTGCATAATTTGGAATGCATGTACGATAGAAACCCATTAATCCTAACACCGACTTGACCTCTTTTTTAGTGATAGGCCTAGCTAATTTCTGGATTGGTAGTATTTTGTGTTCATCAGGACTATGTTTACCTCCTCCTATGGCATGACCTAAGTATTTTATTCTCTTAGTATAATGCCAAATTTGATGCCAGACTGGATAATGCCAAAGTGCATTTATCCAACTTTACTCTGAAGCTTAATTTGTCCAATTCGGTTAGAATTAATTTCAAATGGACAAAATGCTCCTCAAAAGATTTTGAGAAGATATCGGCGTCATCCATATATGCCTGTGCAATACTCTGAATGCGATTTTAAGGCACGATTCATTTCTCGTTGAAATGTACCAGACACCCCTGTAAGACAAAAAGGCGTAGTCTTCCACTGGTACACAGCAATGTGAGTAGTAGAACTTTATTTTCAGCATTTAAGGCTCTGAAGTCGATACATATCCTTACAGAAGAATCTCATTTAGAGACACCAACTATTGGATGAGCAATTTCAAACTCCAATAGTTCAATTAAATCTAAATCTAATAATTCTTGAACTTGACGTTCAACTTCTCTTCTGTATGCAATGGGAACATTATAACAATGGAGTTTTTTCTCACTGAATTAGGTAAGAGTTTAATTTTTATGTATGCCAATCGAAGCTGGTTGCACGGGTTTAGTGAAAACACGTTTTAATTTCGCGATTAAATGTCTGAGAGTTTTTAACTGCGAGTTATTCAAACGTTCAACTTTAAGATTATCAAGAATTTCAAAGAATTTAGATTCTTTGGTAGAGGTTGGTAGATTTTCAACATAACCGAACTCTTTTTCTTCCTCAAAAATAACATTTACAGAATTAGAACTCGCTATGTATTGTCTTAATTTATTTTGAAGGATATCTTTATTCGAACCATCCGACAATTTAAGTAGAAAAGAATGGGGATTACGTTTTTCAGCAATAGTTGCAGGACTTTGCCACCTGACAAACAATTTATTGATTGAGTCGTGTATTAGTACTGTTATTAAGTTTCTCAGTCTAAGTGGATTTTAAAATTGACAAAGGACCTTGTGGTTGCCTCCCATACAGTAATTGAAATGGAGACACACCCGTGGTTCAATGCGGAATCTCCCTACATGCCCACATCACGTAAGAAATTTGCAAGGGCCACCTCCACCTTTTTCCCTTTATACATTTTGTAGCATATTGTCAAGGTTCTATTAACCTTTCCACTATTCCATTGGATTCCGGTAACCGGGGGTCGAAAATCTTGGACTGCTCCCTGTACTTTTCTCGAACTCTCTAGTCAGTTTGCCTATGAAGTTCGTCCCGTTATCAGATGCGATAACATTCGGTATACCTGTACTAGAAAAGATGCTTACACAGAGCTTCACAGGTTACCATTGCACTAAGACCAGTAATCGGTATGGCTTCGCCCACCTAGTATGTTGATCAACCAAACATAATATATATTTATGCTCTTTCGAACTAGGAGAATCAATCGGACCTATCAGATCTATATTCAGGTTTTGCCACAGGTGCAATTGGCGTCCTATCACTAGTCTTAACTGTTTGAGTGAGTTCACACTCATTACAAGAGTCACAATATTTTTTGTCATCAGTCCTCATACCTTCCCAGAAGAATGAGTATTTGATTCATTCCAAAGCCCTCTTAGGACCCATATGACTAGTAAACACCGAGGTATGAGCAAGTTTCAGTACCTCATTTCGTCTGCATTTCGGAATTACGAGTTGCCCAATACTATCTCCGAGTATTTTATCCCTATTAAACAGATACCCATCTACTTCATAGTAGTTACCCTTGCCTTCTTTAGCATGCTTCCAAGCCATTGCTAACTCGGCACACTACTCCTGCTTAAAGCGAAAATTATCAGCCAACATGCTTCCCCTACTCGTCTCAGCAGTTTCTTCGCCGTCCATAGTATCAACCATTCCCACATCAAGTAATATCCCTTTGAGATTCCTGTAATATAATATTATCCTGTGCTTTCTCCTGTAGATTCCCAGATGTAATTTCGGTTTCATCTAAATTTCCTGAGCTACTACTCAGTTCCGGAGAGTTCTGAGCCAATAAATTCCCTTCACTCCGGGACCCTCCGAACATGTTTAAAAAATCCGGCGTAAGCAATACATCCTTCACCAAAACCTCTTCTAAAGCGCAAAGAACTTGCTGATGCATCACGTTAACCTGGCCACCAGTAATAATACCTAACGGAACGTAAACTAACGGAAATTTAACCTCTGGACCAAAAATACCCTTCAAGTAAATTGTGAAAACTCCCTCGACTGAAATTCCAGGAACTTAGTCCTTTTAGACAACTGCAATTTCCGTACCTGAATCCACTAGCGCATGGACCAATTTTACGCCTACACTTACAGACGCTTTATCCAGTTTACAAAGTTTGTCCTCAAGAGCCTGCCTAGGAAAGAGTTTCCCGAGTAAATCTACTGCAACAGTTACTGTTTAACCTTTCGCTTCAACCCCCCTCAGCCGAAACATATTTTTATATTGACCAATTTTTTGTCTAGCCCCTTATTTTTCGTACATTCAAGTATAAAATGTTTATCAGACCCGCAGGTGCAACAAATAAGCTTTTTCATTTCAGTGACACTTGGTATTTCAAACTTTTTCTTTTGGAAAAAATTACTGTTATCTGGTTTTCCTCATCGTTATGGTGTGCCTAAAAATGTTAAGTTGGGCCTAACCCTGTAGCTGAAAAGAAATGCATATAAAATGGCACTGTTTTCGCATAATTGATTAGTACACCAAAGGCAAGAGTACAAGATTGAGTTAGACAAAAAAACACTATTTATTAACAATTAACCACGGCATTACTGCAGAACAATCATTCCAAACACCAACTCATATTAAGCAGTTAAAACACGTGTATGCAAAAATGTGTAAAGGTATTATCAAAATGTTTCAGCATAGTGATACTTATTGAAACAATATTACTTCAACTGTAAAAGCTACAATAGAATGTTACAACATCATGGTACATATTGGGGAAAATAAAGCCTTAACTGCAGTTAAAGAAAAAAAGTCTTACCAATGCATGCTTAAAAATCAGGACGAAAATCGAACTCGGATAAAATTTCACAGATGACCGTATTCTCCATTACTATAGAAGCAACACTTGATGAAACCTGTAAAGCATAGTCTCCACTATACTAATCTTTTTAAATTCATTGTTCAAAATTGTTCTAGACAGCATCACGAGACAAAACTTGAAACTCAAAACATCCTCACAAGAAACTCAGCAATCAAAGTCAACTTCAATCTAGCCACCTCTTCACGAACACTACATCACACCTGCCATGCCTAAACAGAGAAGCCACGTGCGTTCCACCTGTTGCCACTCATACTCTTCTTAACAAAAACCTGTTTTAACCATGCTCCAACTAGAACATTGTCTGTGCACTTTCGGTCAAACTATAACATTCCTGCGAACCTTCAGTCCAACTATAATACAGTCCTGTTCACACTCATGAAACAGCTGTTTACCCCAATTACCATGAAAACCTTTCCTCTCAATATCACTCCATTTGGCTCTTACTGACCCATCATAGGATTAACCCTTGGAAGGATTACACACATAACACATAACACATCACATTGCTTTCCCAAGTCTTTTGGTTAATACCAATTTCTTCCCTGAAGTACTCCTATATGGACCGCCGTTTCCGAATCTAATGTTTGGAACATTTCATCCGCTATGATTAGCTGATCAACTGAGTCCAAATCATTCTCTCCCCTTAGCTTACGGTAATACAACCACATTGATGTTAAACGAGACGCGAACTGAGAAAAGGTTCCATCACGATTACCGTAAAACGGGGTTACTTTGCATTCGTGGAGGTAATTTCGCACCAGCGCAAAAAAAATCGCTTTTAATTAAGCGCATTTAAATTTATCACTAACTTTCTCATTAACAAAAGCCCTAAACTAGCAAAAAAAATAGTCCCAGCCGTCTGATTTGCTCGGTACCTTTATTGTTAGAAGCCTAACCATCCTAAATATTTCATCTAAAGATTTTATAAGCGCTGTCTGATCACTAATTTGGACTAGGTTCTGATTACTCCTAGATAATTCTACCTCCAGTCGAATTTTTTCGAGGGCAAACTTTTCCTTTTCTAATTTAAATTCCCTCTCCTTTTCTTTTTCAAGTTGCTGTGGCTGCCGTTCCCTCTTCTCTCTTTCCAGTTGTAATTTAAGTTCTTTTTCCTCTTTTTTAAATTGAAATTCCCTCTATTTTTCTTTTTCAAGTTGTTGTTCCTGTACTAACTTTTTAGATGCAATGGCCTCTAAATATTCTTTCGCTTCTTTCTCTTCATAACGCTCACTAGCTAAAATTAATTCTTTAAGCTCAGGTTTAGACGTGTTTTTGTTAGGTGATTCTCCAAAATCATGATTCAAACACACTAAATCTGCCTTCCTACTTTTATTTACAAATGCCATTTTTGCCGATTAGTCCTGATGTCAAATTACCCCACAAAAATTTAAATTGCAAATTGAAATAATACTTTAAATAAAATAATAAATATATGTAAAAAACAATAAAATACTTAATTTATATGGATACCAACAAGAATAACACTATATTAAATTTAAATGTATATCAAAATTCAAAACCGTATTTAAAAAATAAAAATCTAACTAGACATTTATTATTCATCAAAGATTCAAAACTGCTGCTTTTTTGTCTTTCAATACCAAAAATAAAATTATTATTCCTACAAGGGAAAGGATTATTCAGCGCAAAACTGCAAAAAAGAATTTCTAATTACGCTTGAAAAATAAACATATTTCACTTTACTCTATAAAGAACAAACAACAAAAAAAAATTAATTACGAACAGGAAATGAGAATTTCACTACTCTGAGTCACTCAGAATTTCAAATTAATTTTAACTATAGATGCAATAAAAAATATCAAGATCACCAAATACTCTTCAAACCAAAATTATTAAAAAGGGAAATGCATATAATATTTAACCTACGAAAATGAAAAGGAATAACTTTACGGTACACTTTTCGTCATTTATTTTCAATGATTAGACAGGAACCCCTTGAGTTGCTCTTGTTTATGACATTAACGAGCCATTAATAACTTTAGATTATATTCAAGAGACAGGAAATGCAATGGCGCGTCAGATTCTACCGTTAGCTTTTGACTGGCTTTACTTTCACTTTTAGAAAATAAAAACTATTTTTCATTTTAATAATAAAAATATTCAAGCAATTATCAAAAATAAACGATTATACTTAATTAAATATTAGACACTTTTATGAAAACGAAAGTATACTATACTATTGCACAAATATTCATACCGAAACAAAACACATTTTATATATTAAATAGAATATTTTCAGATTAAAAGCATACAATGAAAATTTATATAATACCAAAATCAATTTTTCATATCATTAATTACTATAACATAAATTCAACAAATACTTTGCAATAGAATGAAATAACATTTCACAAAAACTTCTTCTGTTGATATTTGAACGTTACATTTTTTTAAATAGAATTTGAAGATCACTTCATAAAATTTAGTTAGCGTTGATGCTTGCATTATATATGCTGTAAAAAGAATACTGTACCTACGACTCTTTCTAGAACACATATCTTTTACCAAAAAAATGCTCGTTAGAATCTGATACTACGAAATTATTTGATTTGGCACATAATTAAAAATATCGTAATCGCGCACTACAGAAGAAACTGTGCACAATAAATTTCCTTGAAATATGTGGAGTAGGTATATGCTCAGGGAGACACTTTTTATTTGAACGTTCAGAATCTTGATTTCTCACAAAAACCAGAGCATCACATGAAACAACTGAACATGATAAACATACAAATCACACATCGCTTGTTTTCTGAAGATTATTTTTCATTGTAAAGCTGAATTCTGAAGATTAGATGCGTCAGAACATCGCCTCTTAAACCAAGTGACCACAGGCCACCAAAATAAATTCCCCGTCAGTATCCCCCGGATTCGAGTGTAGAGATAATTCCTTTGTGACCCCCGGCGACAATGGCACATCTTTCAAAATTCCACTGTGAACACTGGTCACTGAAACGAAATCACTTCAATAAGTATCCTGCTGATAATATGTCAATAACAAAACGTCGATGATCAAGCGACCACAGGTCACTTGCACTATGTAGTCGACCACCAGACTTTTGTCTCCACTCAGATCCCGTAAGCTGCCATCAATGTAAGACCTACCGCGTGGGATTTCTTTTATGTGTGAGACGGGACGACGAAAATACTACAAGATTTCAGCCCCAGTATTTTTATTAACTTCTTCTATGGGACACAGCACATTGAAGAATACAAAAATGAAACCTACCGCGCTATTACGCATGCGCTGGGCGGAGTTATTTTCATCAAAATAGGAGAGAATGAAGAATGGAAGGGTGATGTTTACATTTTAGGCTGGTTACACACACAGCGAATTTTTATCGCGCGGAACATTTATTGCGCCGCCGTTCCAACAGTAGTGCATTGATGTGAGTTAGAGCTTACACACTGAGCGGAAAAATGAACGCGCGGACTATTTACCGCGTGCGGTAGATATGCAGTCGCGGACTGCCACTATCGTCTGCGGAAGTTTTTCCGTCGCCACCCAAGTAGAGGCGCACGTGGCCAAATGAGAGCTTACACACACAGCGATATTTCTACCGCGTTGCTTTGTTCAGTGTGATTTTCATCTTTGTTTGTATAAGTTGCTTTGGAATCTATTGGGTTTTTTTACTATTGTGAAAATGTCCGACCTTATAGATAATGAATTTTTAATTGCATTAATACAAAAAAGGCATGTTTTGTGGAATAAAACTCTCGACATTTTTAAGGACAGAAACGCCTTGTTTCAGCCTGGAAATTAGCAGCGACTTTGTTGTATTGAAATAGAAAGAAATTATTTTGATAAGGTCATACTTTCTCGCATATACGTACTAGAAAGTGTAAAAGTCATTAAAAAAACGTTGAGATTCTCGAAGTGCCCCATTAGCACCAGAATATTAAAATATTTTACCTATATAAATATTTTAGTATATAATATAAATATTTTAATTATATATTTTTCCCTTATTTATACTACATAAAGAACACGCCAACATTATTCTGTTTAAGCAACATATCAGATGCGATGAACAACTTTCGTTTTACAGAGAATTATACATATATATAACCTTTTATTCAATATTGACTACGTAATCTAATAAATAATTAAATTTTATTTGGGAATATAAATAGTATATTATTGAAACTAGGTTGAATTATATTGTACAATATTGACTCGATATTGTGCAATATTGTACTCAATATTGAACAGTATGAAAAAAACTCTTTTAAGTAGTAATTCGAAATTCTGAAGCAATTGAAGAATTTCGTATCATCCTTCCTCAACTCTTCAAACAACGTATAGAAGGCTCCAACCCCATCTTTTTTTCATTAATTCGATGAACCCAAATAAACCGATTTTTTCTTTTCTTCTTTATTCGACGACGGAATAACAATAAAGATAGAATTTGCTCTCTGTTCATTTCAAACAATACCAAGCAGTAAATAATTTAAGCAAAACTTAATTGATTCGATGATGAATCCACGCTGCCAATAGTCGAACAGTCAGCAGCTGATTTTCGGTGAACGGCGCGATAAATTTTCCGCGCGATCAGAAATCCGCTGTGTGTGTAACCAGCCTAAAATGCTAGATTTTCGGTGAGCGACGCGATAAATTTTCCGCGCGATCAGAAATCCGCTGTATGTGTGTAACCAGCCTTACTGAGCGAGATCTAATATAGAACTCCGGAAATGCGCTCATATGACTCATTGCCTAACACCCTTTTCCGGTGTAAAATCGTCCAAAAGCTGTAGTCTCGGAATCCGTTGCTGAACAATACCCTCACACGCTTTTCGTTCCGAGACGTAATTAGGGTTGCTTGAATTGGTGGCGAAGAGTTGCCTCAATTTGGCGCGCCTTACACCTTGTATTTCATACTTTTATCAATGTATTCAAGAAATTGTAATTACTTTTATCTGTGCTGATCATATATATATATATATATATATATAAGATCAGGCTTTAAAAAAGGTGAAAGGCAGTCCATTGTCATCAAGGAAGAGACGATATTTGTTTAAATCTTCTTTTATTTAGGTATCAGGCGTTATTTCTTCATAGGTAAAGTATTTAATTTGTATGCAGCTCCGTGACCAGAATGCAGAAGTTTAAGCCCGAGCGGCGCGTTGTTATTAAAAGCTTACATGCTGGCTTGAAAAAGGGCAGAAAAAAATGCGCAGAACGCTTAAGTACCCAGAAGAGGGAATTTCCCCTTTAGAAACTCGTGACTTGAAAAGAAAGTTGTAGTGCGTTGATTATGATGAAAGTAGAAGTATTTAAAATGAAGTGTCGTTAAGATTATTTAGGAAAGTTCAAAAATTAAAATATCACATATATATATAACCTTATCATGCTAAAAAATAAGAATTAAACAAGAATTATTTACACCAAAATTGAGATGAGAAAAACTTTTAGATGTGTATTATAATTAATTTAATTTCCTTTTCCTCCAGATGAACAATTTCTTCTTAATAGACTGGCCAATGCTTCCATTGACATTTATACCATGACATCTATTCTATCACGAGAAACTTTCTCATTGAACAAGAATGCTCCCTCGGCAGACTATGAAGAAAAACTAGTGAATGTTTATTGTGGTGAGGTAAGAATCTAAGTGACGCATATTCTGTATGGGGCACGTATAAAAATTTAATTTTCTTAACCTTTTATTTTCAACTTCCACAGAAGCCAAGGTGTTTTCATATACGTTCCTACCTTATATGATGAAACTTTGAAATTGGAAGTATATGTCCAGGTTCAATTTTTAAGGAAATAAATGCTTCTTCCACTTTTTTGGGACACCATGCATGTATATATATATATATATATATATATATATGTTTTCTTTTATTAATATATATATATATATTAATAAAAGAAAACATAGAAAGAAAACATTAAAAACACGTTGTAAAAGAAAAACCAAAATAATAATAAAAAGGAACAAAAACGCCAACGTCCTGGACGCGTCATCAGCAAGGGAAATCCCGAACGGGCGCAAGCATAAAATTCGGTGTTTTCTGAACACAAAACTCTAGCAATAATTCCAAAAAGAGTTTGTGTTACCCCGGAACACCGTAACAAAAACCAAAACCAAAGTTTGAAACAAAGCAAAAAGCCCAAGTCCAATTGAGAAAAAAATAAAAATATAATAAAACCCCAAGTCCATTAGAAATAAAACATATTAAACCCCACTCCAATGGACTTGGGCTTTTTTTATATTTTTACTTTTTTCTCAATTGGACTTGGTGTTGAGTTTAATATGTTTTGTTTCTAATGGACTTGGGCTTTTTGTTTTGTTTCGAACTTTGGTTTTGGTTTTTGTTTCGGTGTTCCGGGGAAACAAACTCTTTTTGGCATTATTGCTAGAGTTTTGTGTTCAGAAAAAACCGAATTTTATGCTTGCGCCTGTTCGGGATTTCCCTTGCTGATGACGCATCCCGGACGTTGGCGTTTTTGTTCCTTTTTATTATTATTTTGGTTTTTCTTTTACAACGTGTTTTTAATGTTTTCTTTCTATGTTTTCTTTTATTAATATTTCTTACTTTTTGGTTGTACTGCTGCATTGGCGCATTCACCGCATTTGTGAAGTTTTTACCTCATTTTTAAATCTTTTTTAGAATCTATTTTTTCTCACATTTTTTTTTTCAGATTCTATGTTTATCATATTTTGTCCTTTTCCTAAAGTTTACTTCTTTTGAAATTGCACTTCTTCATTTGAATATTTTCTTAACTGTTATTGCATTTTTTTCTGGTTTTGTTTATGTTTGTATATATATTTATATATATATTGTATATTGTTCACTTCAAAGCTGGCAAAGAAATTGGAAATTGAAAATAAATTGCATGATTTTAAACCTCTACTAGCACAATGGACCTCATTCCTAAGTTGTCGATATGAGGTTATATTTACAAGACTGAGTATAAGTCATTCTCAACTTACGAACTGACACTTACTTTTCACAGACGCAACCAACCTGCAATCATTGTGGGGATTTACTGATTTTATTGCTTTTTCTGTTATGGATAGGCTTCGCTTGAGGAACTTTTGCACCACTGAAACGATTTGTCTTTTTTACTTGGAGAGAAACCTCATTTTAACTTATTTATAAATTTGAAAAATATTAGAGCTTTTACTGATATTTAATATCTTCTCATTGGTTAAACTTTTTATTTCTCTTTTTTATGATAGAAAACATACTATTCAATCAGGTGAATTTACTTACCAACTGTTTAAGCAGAATTAGCTTTATTTTTTCGCAAAATTCAACTTTAGTTTTTAAAATTTACACTGTTATCTCTGCATTTTATATTGATTTGCTTCATTTCCTTTTTTGCATATTTTAACTATGACTCTCGATCACAAGTTATTTTAAAAATGAATGTTTTGGCACAGTATATCCTAAAATAACTTGCGCCATGCAAATTCTATTCACTTAGAAAATGTGTGCCACAATGCAAAATTTTCTATTTCTTTGCTTTGAATACTTTAAATTAAGTATATTTCTACGAGTCTTAACGTTACAATTTCAGTTTCATTGTACTGCTTGAGAGAGCAGTCTTGCATTGCATACAAATCTCTTTTAAACCTTTTCGGCTCAGTGGTCTACTACATGGTACGCCTAACTTCACTCGCTTCTCAAACCGTTAAATTGGGGACACTAGGGAACGTATGGATGGTCACCAAGGGTTTTCGCCAAGAAGAAAACAGAGCGCTCGATAGATCACGGGCGTAGGCTACCTGGTCGTTTCTTCTGTTCGGATGCCCTGGGTTAATGGATCTGTTAGGTGTTAAGCGGTTATCCGCTGTAGTAAATAGTACCTAGTTTTTCTCCCTTGGGTGTTAAACGGTTCTTTGCTTCCGCTGTAGTAAATAGTCCCAATTAGTTAAGTTATTGTTTAAAGTTAAGTTTGAATGAAAAATTAAGAAATATACATTACTCTGAATAAAACTATTTTATCATTAACTCTTTGTTTTAAATTTTCGCGTATTTCGCAATATAATTAAATATTAATATAATTTAAAAGTTAATCCTAATAATTTTGAATGAAAAATTAAGAAATATGCATTACTCTGAATAATAATATTTTATCATTTACTTTTTACTTTAATTTTTCGCGTATTTCGCAATTTAAAACGTAATATTTTGATAATGGCAAATTTTTGAGTATAGAATTTTTTTTTGGAAAGAAAAGAAAACGTTATTTTTAATGACAATTGGTATCGGTTATTTTCTGTCGTATACTATTCGAATGTTGCATGTTATCATTTTTTTCCTGTATTTTTTTCAATTTTTTTTTAATAATAAGTAATAAAAGTTTTTTTTTTCTTTTCTAAACTTAGAAAGAAATTTCAATATAAATGTGACGTCAATGTGTCCGAAGAAGTTGAAAAGTTTTAGAAATTATAATATGAATAAAATGCTATTTGAAATGGTAAAAGAAATTGGATTTGGATTTTGTAATTAAATTATTCTTGTTACAATTATGCCTTTATTGATTTTAGATTACAATTTTGCAGTACAATTAATATTTTTTTGGCTTTCTTTTCAGCAGTCGGGAGTAATAAAATGCTTGAAAAAATGAGGAGAAAAATTTAAATATTTCTTTGTATCAGAAGAAACAGTCTTGTATTATTTTTCTATTTTGCTATGCAATTTTATAAAAAATAGAAGATAATTTTTATAGAAGTTTCCAGTGTGATTGTATTGTTAATTTCAGGTTCTGTGCATTTCTGAAGTTTTTAAAGGCATTAAACAAAAGCTTTATATATAAGCCTTGTTACAGGATCCTCTACAAATAGAGACTTGACAGAATTTTTTTCAGCTCTTAATTGGGAGTCAACAACATGCACAATTTTTTTTATCAATATACAACAAGTCACGTTATTTTTTTATTGAAATTCAGATTACGAAATGTTTGTGAAGTGTTTACTTAGATATTATTCTTAACAAGCATAAGTTTCTTAAACAAAGAACTTGAACAAATTCTATTCCATGTTTGCGTGGTGTGCAAATTCCAAAGCAAGACCAAAAATAAATCTTGGTTCTTCCTTTAAAAAATACGGATATTTTATACATGATTTTTAAAACTATCTTTACTGCTGCTTAATCAAAGGAGAGAAAATATTCTTCTAAAAGAATTCTAATGGAACAATGCCACTTCGATTCGGCACAACCCGATTCAAAGTAATTTCTTATAAAGCTGACAATGAGACGCATAAGTAAGGCATAAATAGACATAGATAACATATCTAAACAGGAACAAACTCATTTAGATTAAAGTTGAAATTACGAAAACAAAAATAAATAATCGTCTTGCGAAATTAAAGGAACTTTTTTAGAGTTTCTTAATGCATCTGAAATGGGCTTTCTGAAGGAGACTTTTGCAATAAAAATTGAAAGTAACTAGCTAATAAACATTGATAAATTCTACTAAAAAGTTCCAGAAAACTAATTAGTAAATAGTGAACTGGTAAAACTAATGGGACTCCGAAATTTAGTGGTCCAGAAATTCATAAGAAAGAAAGTCTTGAAAGTTTCTACAATGATAGACAATGATTATGTATAACTAAATTTCCTAAAAATCTGGCCCATGAGTAAAAAGCCATCATGTTCAATACCTCATGAAATAAAAAATTACTGTACCTAATTTTTGGTATCAAATTATCTTACCTAATGGTCATAAGATAACAAAATTGATATTTCATTTCTATCACAAAATGTATTTGCATTTAGGTCCCAAGGTTTACTGCATCAGGTTCGTTTAAGGTATTGGCCTCTAAATTGTAAAAGCACAGCTCGTTTGATTGTGCACAACTGTGTTATATGTTATAAAAATAAACCAGTGATAGCAGATCAAATAATGGGTAACCTTACTAAGGAAAGAGTTACACACATTTCAGCATTTACAAATTGTGGTATTGACTTCTGTGGCCCATTTCTTATTAAATTTAAAAATCAGAGAAAGGGCATATATTCAAAAATTTATGTAGCTATATTTATTTGTCTATCAAATAAGCCATACATTTAGAAACTGTTTCTGATCTTCCGTCTGAAGCCTTTATTGCTTCTCTTAAAAGATTTATTGCCCGAAGAGGAAAAATGGCAATGATAATTACAGATAACGCTACAAACTTTAAAGGAGCTAAATCAGAACTTAACCGCTTATTTAACTTAATTAAAAACCTGATGAGTGCTTAACTAACTATCTTTCCTCTGAAAGAATTAATTGGAAACTAATCCCCCCTAGATCTCCCAATTTTGGTGGTTTATGGGAAGCAGGTGTAAAGTCATTTAAATATCACCTTAAACGCACTATAGGTTTATATAAAATAACAATTGAGGAATTTAATACAATAATTATTCAAATCGAAGGAATATTAAATTCCCGGCCTTTAAGTCCCTTGTCTTCAGATATAAACGAGCATGAAGTGTTGACACCAGCTCATTTTCTAATTGGACATCCTATAACAGCTATTCCGGAACCAGAAATTATAAATATATCTGATAACAAATTATCTAGGTGGTAACAACTCACCAAATTTACACAGATAATTTGGAAAAGGTGGCAAAGGGAATATTTGAATCATCTTCAACAACGTTATAAATGGCAACTTAAAAAGGATAATTTACGGGAAAGTATGGTAGTGATAGTAAAAGAAGTCAATTTAACGCCATGTAAATGGCACTTGCAAAAATCATAGAAATAATTAGAGGCACAGACAATTATATTAGAGTAATTAATTTAAAAACTGCATCTGGAACATTCATGAGATCTATTTCCAAAATATAGGTTCTTCCTAATCAGGAAGTCAATTATTAAAATATATTTTGCTCTGTATTTTGTATGTATTAGTATTATACTTGTATTGTATTATATCACATTCAGTATTATGTAGTATTTCAGTAGTTTTCTTATTAATCATATATCTTATTATTCTTGTATGTTATTATATTGTATTATATATTGGAAATATTAATTGTGTTGTGAAAACCATTATATATATATAAAGTATTGTAAATTGTACTATTGAAATTGGGGCAATTTCAAAGCCCCCCGGTATGTTAGGTAGCGCGCAATTGAAGCGCCACCTACTGGCCCCAACATCTAATCAACTATTACCAATTTAGATCGGAGTGAAAGCAGCCACCCATCTGAGCAGTGGCTCGTATTCAATATGGTGATCAAAACACACCAACTGCCCCTGCAGAGTGTTAACCTGTGAAATATCAAGGATCCGCCCCTGCGGAACTATGGTAATTCGAATAACTATCCGCCCTTGCGGATCGATTATATTTTATTCACCTGCTCTAGCGGTGAAGTAGTTGAAAGGAAATTACCCAACTAGTGTTTACTATATGTTGAGTGTCAAATAAATTTATTTTTCTAATATCGACGACTTTTCTATGAATAACACTCAACACATTTCATAATTGAATATAAAAACAAACATTAATAATGGTGCTGTAGATTAGGTTTCTAGACTGCTGAACTAAAATTCAAATATTTTAACCTATTTATTAACCCATCAGCCCATTTTAACACTTAATCCCTCATTTTAACAGTTAGCCTGTAAATAATTTAGCCCATATTTGAAGTTAATTTCATATAAAATTTTATTCATATCCATTAGAAATTTGTTTTAAAAATTATTATTAAAAGCGTAACTTATAAAGTCTTAACGATTTTATTTAATTGCAAATAATAACACTTCAAATTTCATTCTTATTTTTTAACATTATTTTCATTTTTATCTTATTTTTTTCTTAATAAAATTCAATCTTATTTTATGCAGAATTTTTTGAAAATAGTTTGAACTAATCCTTTGGAAGAATAAGGATTTTTCGGTAGATCAAGTTTTACTTTACCTGGTCACAACAGGAACAGACAATAAACAGAATATTTAACTTATGAAAATAGTTCAGTTAATTTTCTAGAAATACAAAAAATTACATAGCATACTTTTTCGAAGCTGAGCTTTAACTGTCCTCGATATTTTCTCCGTCAACAGAAGCTTATTAAAAAGAAGTCTACTTTTAAAATATAAAATCAAATTTGAGCATTTTTGCTTGGTCCTTTTCTCAAACTCTTCTTACCACTCCATTTTAAAGAAAGAGATTCAATCGAATTAATTTCGATTTCGTTGGCAGAGATTGATTAGACCCGTATCTCGTCTGGAAAACTATTTCTTCGAGATGCTCTTATCAAGTAGTTCCTGGCATTCTCCAATTCCAAAGAATTTAACTCTTGAGTATTCCGTGTTGAAACACTTGAAAACCAAGGCTATTCGCTAGGTGTCGCTGCGCGCCACTTACGGATTTTGAATTTACATTAAGTACTATTTATCTATCGCTCAGCATGTGATGTTGTGTTCTATGTTCTGTCTTGTGCGTGTTGTGATGTGCTGCTTGTAGAAAATAAAAGATTGCTATATTCAACTTACTTTCTGACAGGTAAGAGCGTTAATTTGTTTTACTAATTGAAATGTATTGCGAACTTTTAGTTTGATCATTTTTGGTGCCGAAACCAGGGATTTTCCGATCTGGAACGGGGGCCTTTAGATAAAAGCGAAACTGAACATTTTAATTGGTTAAAATTGATCTTGAGTCATTGGAAAAAGTTAGATCACCTGTCAGAAAGGCGACAACAGAGTGTATTAAGCAGCTAGAGGAGGAAGCGAATAAAACTGAAGAAAGATCTATCGATCTAATTGACGAACTTTTGGCGAAATTATTAGATAAGGATTCCCAATTAAAGAAACTAGACTCAGTTATTTTAAATTTGTGCAAAGCACAAGATTTAACTAAAGAAGTCGAAAGGCAGCAAGAATACAGAAATGAAATCATCACATGGAAAATGGGAGCTGAGAAAATCTTGCGTAAAAATGAAAGCGAAACTTTGATTGACAGAAATGTCAATAGAAACACACAATAATGTTCAGTAAAACTTCCTCGTTTGCAAATACCGCAGTATTATAGCAATATCTTAAATTTTAACGACTTTTATTCTGAATTTGAAGCAGCTATACATAAAAATTCAAATCTTAGCGATGTTGAAAAATTTAACTATTTAAAATCCTATCTTATCAACGATGCTGAAATTGCAATTCGATGTTTAGCTCTAAAATCCGAGAACTATGATCTTGCGTTAAATATTCTGAAAGTTAGATTCGGTAGGACGGATATGATAATAGATGCTCATATGTCACAGCTTCTAAATTTGAACCCAGTTCGCAAATCACATGTAAAGTCGTTACGCAGATTGTATTCCATATGCGAAGCTCACATACGCGGATTAGAAAATAATGGAGTTGACCCTAATAGTTATAGTTTATTGTTATATCCACTATTGTTAATATCTATTCCTAGAGACTTATCTTTATAATTTTCACGTAAAATGTACGCTGAAAAAGAAAATACGATTTCTGATTTATTGGAATTCTTAAAAATTGAAATTCAGAGTCGTGAACGAAATGAGCATTTAATTAAAGAATTTGATGCCCATGCACGGAAAGGAACTAGATTAAATTCTTGTGACAAACTTACCCATTTTACCCATAAATACGGAAAATTTCATAAAAGTAAAGTTGATTTATCTAATAGAAAAATCGAGACAAGCGCGAATATTCCACATGCATCTGCGTTTGTTATTGATGTGAAAAAGAGTTTATTTTGTGTAAAATCTAAAACTGATCATGATACTTTATCCTGCCCCTTATCCGTTCAGGAAAGAAAGGTACATTTAAGAAGAAATGGGATTTGTTATGTATGCTTAACTCAAGGTCATGTTTATAAGAAATGCAATTCAAAAAGGCCGCCATGTGGTAAGTGTCATCGCAGACATTCTGAACTAATTTGCGACACTTCAACTGCTCTTGAGCCCCTCAGCAGTGGGGGTGAACAGTCAAAAATTCAAAACGCTTCGGAAGTCGTAATTTGTTCGAACATTAATATAAATCAGGATGAAGTACTTTTAGAATCTTGTTCGGCATTAATGACGATCGGTAATAAAAGAAAAACGATAAATATTCTATTAGATAACGCTTCTCAGCGATGCTTTTTGAAGAAAGAAATAGCTGACGAAATGAAACTGCCTCTCATCAGGAAGGAGAAATTATTAGTCTATTTATTCGGTTCGAGGGACCCCATAGAAAAAATATATGAAGTTGTACAGTTTACTCTTTGCAACTCTCGTGACCCTGAAAAAAGTATTAAGATAGAAGCCTTGCTGACGGATGTTATTTCTAGTTCGCCTTTCAAAGAATCGTGAAATAAACTAGAGCAAATGCTTCGTAGGAAAAATGTCAAGCTTTCAAATGCTAGCGTATCGTTCGGAACTGAATTCTCTCTCTTAATTGGTGTGCAATATTTTTGGAAAATTCACTCGGGCAAAAAGGAAAAATTAACTAAAACCTTATTTGTAACTGATTTTCGGAAAAGTTGTGTAAGGTCGAATCTCGCCAATAGATTTAAATTGTGTAAAGAACGTTAGTAGAAAGAAAATGGGGGTTCAGCCACATCGAGGGATTGAGGAGGCTCTGGAGGCTCTCCCCTCCCTATCACTTCTCAGATAAGAAATTTTCAAGATAAGGAATTTTCAAGATAACGTTTCAAGATAAGGACTTGATATAGGGATTTTTTTGTTATCGGTCTTTCGAACTTTGAAAATTTTCACAAATGTTTTCTGGGACTTAGGATTTCTTGACTTGCTTCCTTCCGTCATTAATTATTATCAATTAGAAATATAACCTTTGATAACTGTAACTGTGGTCAAATACTCATGCTGAAATCTAGCGGTGATAATATTTTTTAAAATAATTAACTTGGGTATTTTATTTTTCTTTTTTTTATTTCAACATGTTTAAGGGTGGGTTCGAACTTAACAAAAGGTAATCATGACTGACCAATTTCCTATCATTTTAACCATTCAGCTATGACCACCTACTGGTAGAGGCTTCAGTTATGCTTCAACTTTTATCCTTATAAAAGAGGTTGTATTAATGAGCCATTATCATTTGCAATTATGTTGTCTAGAGAAGAACTAGTGTGGACAGGGGTTTTATACATTGTTTTATCGGTTTCCTTCAGTTTAATGTATATATTTACGGGAAAATCGAACTTTGCTATTGATTTTGTTCTACTTTTAAACGATACGGTAGGTGTACTTATGGAAAATGATGCAATTTAGAGTACATATTAGAAATAGTAGTTTCTCGTGTTGCAATGAATGAGACATATCAAGAAACGTCTCATCCAGCAAGTTTTGGTGGAGTAGATGCTTTACACCGTGCGTTAGGAAGAAAGGTGAGCTGAAAAGAAATAAAAAATTTCCCACCTGGCATTTCGCAGAGTCCCACCTGGATTTTATGAAACTGTCCCAGACATTCTGAAAGGAATTGCCCTCGAAGAATTTCGTGAGAAGATAACTTTCAAGTTCAATAAAAGTACTAAAAGAGTGCAAATTAAGGTCAAGGGAAAAGCTCGGGTTATTTTACACGACGGCCTTTCGCAAATGTTAGGCTTTGATCCTACAGAAATAGTTTCAAATCAACCAAACGTCGAAACTGTAGTTGAAAGCCCATTAGTAGCTGATCCATGTGCCCATTATCGTGTTTTATTTCTTTATACCGACATAGTCGAACCTCAAATCGTTGGTGATGTATTTGCACCCTTACTTCGTATTGTAAATGTTACCGGTAGCGACGGTGAGATGGTCTGTGTACAATACGATAGGCCTCACTATATTCCTCTGAGTCGGAAAATAATTGATACTATAGAAATAGTTATAAGGACACACCGAGGTGAACTAACGCCATTTGAACGTGGGCGCTCATACGTGAAACTACACCTTAGACAAAAATATCTCCCATAATGCACGTCCCATATACACGCTGTCAAAAATCCTTCGAAGATTATTATTTGCAACAGACTGGGAATGAACTTCATTTTTATCGTGGAGCTGCATACCAATCAGGGTATGGAGGAGTGGGTGGCTTGTTTCGCTCATTTTTCCGATCTGCCATACCCCTTTTTAAATCGGGAGCAAAAGAAATAGGGAAGCAGATTTTGAAAAGTGCATTAGATGTAATGAGTGATATTTCACGAGGGGATAAACCCAAACAAGCAGCTCAGACGCGTTTTGAAGAAGCTGGAAAAATATTAACAGATAAAGCGGCATCAAAAGTAAAAACGATGATTGGTTCAGGAAAAAGGAATAAAAAGCGAAGACGAGCACAAAAAAGAATCAGTATACCGAAAGCCAAGAAAGTGAGAACACGCAATATTTTCTCTTAGATATGGCTACCCTTATTCATCAAGATTCACCCATTTGCGTGAAATCAGAATTGGATTTATTTTCTCTCCCCTTAACACAAGCTGCTATCGAATTTGGAAAGTTTGTAGAATATTTCCCCCTATCCAACATACGCGATGGATCCCCAGTCGTATTTCATATATCTGAAAGCGGAGACGAATATCTAGACTTGGCTGATTCGTATATTCATGTAAAGGCCAAAATAACCAAATCGGACGGAGCGCCCCTACCTGATAATGAACCCGTGGCTCCAGTTAATTTATTTCTACATTCATTGTTTTCTCAAGTCGATGTTAGTCTAAATGATCGCATCATTTCTTCCGCGAGCAATACTTACCCTTATCGAGCTTATCTTGAAACGCTTTTGAACTATGGGGAAGATGCAAAGAATAGCCTACTCAGCTGTGAGGCATTCTTTAAAGACGATAAGCCTTATCAAGTGGATTCAGTCTCCGAAGAGGCGTGCGAAAGTTTGAAGAAGCGTTATCAACTGATGGCCAATAGTCGTACCCTTGATATGATAGGGCAACTGCACTGTGACTTATTTCAGCAAAATCGCTTAATGCTCAACCTCGTAGACATGAAAATAAAAATGATACGAAGCAAACCCAATTTCTGTTTTTGTTGTCAACTAATAATTCTGAATACAATGTGGTGTTAGAACATGCGTCCCTTTTCGTAAGAAAAGTTAAAGTTAGCCCTGGTGTTTCCCTGGGTCATGCTAAAGCCCTGGAAAAAACTTCGGTAAAATATAATACAGATAGAGTGGTTTGTAAAACTTACTCTGTTCCAAAAGGAAATTAGTCTTTTATGCAAGACAATGTTTTCCTCGGATCGATGCCAAAACGACTCATTATAACTTTCGTGAAAAATGCTGCCATAAACAGTCAGTATTCATTGAATCCCTTTAACTTTAAACACCACAAACTTAACTTTTTAGGGATTTATTTAGATGGGCAGCCAGTTCCATGTAAACCTATGGAATTAAACTATGAATCAGAGAATTATATTCGAGCCTATCACAGTTTGTTTTCTGGATTTAATAGGGATAAAGGAATTTACATATCTAGGGAAGAATTTTCAAAAGGATATGCCATATACTCATTCGATTTAACCCTCTGAGCATTTCACACGTATTTATACGTCGACCTTGGACTATCCCATAAGCGGATAACACGCATTCAACGTGTGGTCGGAGATACGCCGAAAGCGGTCAGCCCGGAAATTGACGTCTCTTGTGAACTGTCTCTAAAGCGGGATGAACGTAATTTTCCGAATTTCTTCCCCCTTCCGTGGTTTGACATTTTGATTGATTAGCTGGGTAGGGTAGCGGTCGACACAATGAGTGCTGATAAGAATGTACTTACTGCAAATTAGAGATACCACAGGATCCAAGACCCCACACCCTTATAGCTTGGGGCATTTTAACGCTATCTGCATTGAGGTCTTCTTTCAGAAAGAAGGTCAGTTTTGGATTTCTTTTTCTAGTTGTGTGCGTCCGAATTTGGATTCTGTATAAGTCCGGTTTAATATTTGTCAGCCTGGATTGAAATTGTATTATGTTTCAAGTGTTTTCCCTGTAATACACTTATGTTATATAAGATTTTATTTCAATGCATCAATGTTTTAATCGAATTGTTAAGTAAAATAGATTTTGTTGCCCAATCTCTTTCAATACCCCATTCAAGCATGGAAAAATTTGAAAAGCCGGGGGTGAAAAGAAAAGAGGGGGTTGTTTATTTCGTTATATAACATTGAATAGAAAAAAATTAACTTTAAGGTTTAGGTGTGATTTTTTAAAACTATAACAGTTTTTTTTCTAGATGAGTTTTCTATATTACACTACTTAGAATTTCATTTAAATTCAACAAAATGAAATAAATTCCGAAAAAAACAATTATTTTTTCAAATAATTATTCTTCAATTTATTTTTTGCTCACTTTGAGCAAACATTGAAACAAATGTTAAAGAAAAGGGATGAAAATTTTATTTTTTATGTTTTAAAATATTGTATTTTTTTTTGCTAGAGAAAATTTTGGTTTACATTTAAACGTAAAGAATTATATCAACTAAATTTAACGTTTCAGTGATCTTAACAGACTTTTAGTTATCTTATTAAAAGTCTGATAACATCTGCAGTTTAAGTTTATTTCAATAGTCAGTGAAAATGTTTATTTCTTTTTTAAAATGTATGAACACAAAACCATTTCTAAGAAAATATCAATGCTTACTTCAATGATACTGTATTTATGCACTAGTTCCTTGAGCGTTATAGTTTTGCTGATATGCATTCTTCATCAAGTGATCAAATCTAAATGCCTGAATTACATTGCTTTTGGTAGCTCTTATGCCAATTGCGAGCTGAATTTTAATAGATGCTATGAGACAAGAATCCACTAATATGTGTTACAAACCTATAATGCATCCCGACACGTTATTAACGAGTTTGAAGACAGTACTTCTAATAATAATGGTAGTCTCAGGCATTGAATTATTTCCAAACTCCACCGTCACATGCTAGACAGTGTGTTTTATCACAATATCTTGTGTGTGTGCTGTGATTTGTAAAGTATAATTTTTTTAAATAAAATTCTGATTTATATACAGGTTTTTATTTTCATTCTGAACTTTAATGGATAATAATGAGACTCTTATTTATTTTCCAAGCTGTATGATATATTTGAATTAGATCTATAATTTTATTTTTTAAGAAAAACAGTAAAGTGTCAGTTTTATGTTAGTTAAATTTCCTTTATATTTGGTATGAAAAGGCCCAAAAAAGTTTTTGAATATCACACCGATAACGTCCAAGACATTTATAAATTGTGAAAAGGCACCTGATTAATTTCGAATAGGTGTTAAATTTTTCCCCTTATTCTTTGATTTTGCGAAGTTTGCAAAAAATTGTCTGTAGAAAAAAAATTCAATAATATTTTACTTCGTAGCTAGCGCATTTTCGTAAAATTGATAGGAAAAAAAAGTTAGATCGTTTTTACATTCTAGTAAACGAAGTATACAAAGAGAAAGAATTATAATCGTTGATCGTAAATTTCAACACGAGATTTTGACGAATCTCCAGTTTTTAGACCTCCCCGAGTCCGAAAAACACAATTTTGGAATTATGTTTGTGAACACAATAACTCAACAACGGTTAGAGTTAGAAAGAAGGAATCTTTTATATGGACTTAATACAAAATTAGTATATTTCAATCAATTTTTGGATAAAGTCCGTCCAAGGAAAATTTGTAGGTTAGGGTTCATATCAACACGATAATTTCAGAACTTAAACAGCTCGATAGATAAAATTTGGTACACAGTTTTAAAAATTAGGAATGTAGGTCCGTATTAAATTTTGGACGAAATCCCTCGACGCGTTAACTGTCTGTTGGTTTCTGTAATCGCATGCTTGTGAACACGATAATTCCTAAACGCAACGACTTAGATAAATGAAATTTGGTATGTGGTCTTTTAACCCTAATTGTCCAATTTTCGTTTCAATCGGGTAAAAAAAAACTTTAATGCCCCTGAAACTCAATATGCCATTACATTTCGATAAAAAAAAACT
>BGPR01002975.1:66297-83323 GCA_013235015.1 Araneus ventricosus
TTATATTTGTGATCGGCTCTAAATTTTCTACCTTTTACCGAATACTAAATCAAGAAACAATATGAAAAGTTTTATAGTGCCAATAGAGATTAGTAAAATATATATATATAAATGGCATTGTTGTTGATCTTTAAAATTAGGGAAATTATTTTTACATTCGTAGACTAATATACTGACGTGTAGACTGAAAATAAATTGAAGTCAAGAATATAAAAAAGACAACTAATAATATGAAGTACAGCCAATATCTAAAATACAACTATTAATAAACAACAAATAAATTGAAGTCACAGACATCTAAAGAATATCAGCTTTCATGCAACTTCAATGATGTTCATATTTTTAGAAACTCACAACATAAAAAATAAGTAATATAGAGTTCATTTTTTTGGCCCAACGGTCTGGCATTTGTCTGGTGTAACGGCGTTTATTTTTGTCATCTGGTGTTATGGACACGGGCAATATGCAGAATGAGGGCATCTTGAAGACATGAAGTGTAATTCAGTCACGCCACAGATGGTGTCTTCCGAAAGCAATAAACCCCGGGCCAGAGAAATACCCCAGAATTCCCCTGGCACTGTAGTTTGAATAGGTTCCAAGATGAATAGAACAGATTCTTGCGGTTATCCCCTCCATGGGGGGGGGGTGCTAATCGTTCCTAGTTCAGAGGGGGGGAAGGGACGCGATCTGCAGCGCGTTGGGGACATTTTGGGGTGGGAGGAAGGCACACTTTTAAAACAGATAAATGTTCTTCAATCGCTCGCTTTTGGAATCGCTTTACAAAGAAGACCGAACCACTCAGAGGGTTAACTCCCGATTTATGCGACGGATCTCATTTCAATTTACTACACCGCGGGAATTTACGGGTGGAAGCAAAGTTCGCAAGAGCTTTAGAGGAAACAGTCTCCGTTTTAGTGTATGCTGAATTTCAAAACATAATTGAAGTAACAAAATATCATCACGTTTTATGTGATTTTGCCAACTGAAAAAAATGGATAGCTATCAACTTGACAGTATACTGTCCAGGAATCGTTTTACTCAAAGATATTTTCTTGGAGGTTTTGCAAGTGATCGATTACCTACTCGTATCCGTTACTATCCAGCATGTTTTATTGCAAATGTAGACCCTTCTTCAAAGGGGGGAAGTCACTGGTTGGCATTTTTCATTAGTTTTCCTGAAGAGGTTGAATTCTTTGATTCATATGGAAACACTCATTTCATTCTTAATAAATTTATAACCAACTTTGTTGAAAGATTTTTGTTTGTAAATTACAATCCTATGATTATACAATGTTTATATTATTTATATTCGAAATGTCGCGGATATTCATTAAGACAGATATTACCGACCTATGTCACCTGTTCAATACACAATGGTGTCAAAGTGTACAACTTTGTAGCCAACAAGTTTGGCGTCCAAACCAAATTTTATTAATAAAAGTATTTAAAATGAATATTGACTCTCATCAATCATTCGTCATGGAGTTTCCAAAGTTGCAACACCCCTTCACAATGGTCATGGCATGGTCATGGCCACACCCAAAGGGTGTGGGAAAACGTATTTCGTTCGAGACTTATTGCACTATAAGAGGGAAATGATCTCCCCCGTCCCGGATAAGATTGTTTGATTCTATGGAATTCACCAACCCCTCTCCGATAACATTCCTGAAGTAACTTTTGTGGAGGGATTACCATTAAAATTTCAAGAATATTTAGGGAAGCATACCATTTTTATCATAGATGACCTCATGAGTCATAGTGCTAATCAGAAACTTTTAACAGACTTGTTTACTAAAGGTAGTCATCATTTAAATCTTAGTATAATTTTCATAGTACAAAACTTTTTTCATAAAGGAAGAGAAATGAGCGAAGTAACCTTAAATGCGCATTACTTATTTTTACGTGAAAACAGAAAAGATCTTATTCAAGTTACGCATTTAGGAAAACAACTTTTTCCAAGAAATTTAAAATTTTTTCAAGAAGTTTATGAGGACGCGACTAAGAAACAATACTCTTGTCTATTTTTAGATTTAAGAAGTGAAACCCCTGAGGAACTTCGTCTCCGCACTCAAATTTTACCCAATCAGATTCAATATTTTTATCAATTAAAAAATTTTTGAAACAATATAAAAAGCTAGAGATACTACCTCTATAAGTCATTTCACAATATGACACTGAGTAAGGAACAACTACAGCAATTAGAACTTATAAACATTTGTCCTCAAAAGTTTAGAAAGGAAATTTTGAAAAGTAATAACGAAGAAGGTATAAAAGCTATATGCAAATGCTGCTTGAACGTATTGCATGGAAATATACCATTGACGGAAAGGCAGAAGGGATCTCTATCTAAACATAAGAGAACGTTGCGTACTTTAGCTGAAAGAAAAGTGGCTTTGTCGAAAGAACGTAAACTCATTTTACAAAAAGGAGGTTTTCTCAATATTCTCATTTTCACTGCATTAAGTTTCTCTCCGAGCTGTTCCATGGAGCACGCTAAAAAATTTGCACTCATTCCAGAACATTTAGTGTCAAAACATATCGTTTCTGATAAGCAGTTGAACGATCTAGATAAAAGTATTTTAATCATTTTAAATAGTTCGTTAGAGGAACATGAAAAAGTGAAACAATATTATGCTTTGCTTCAAAAGAAAATGAATATAGAAGAATATAACTTACCTTGGAAGCCACCAGAGGAGCCTGCACCTTCGGATAATATCGAAGTTGAACCTATGCTACCAAGAAAAGAAGATTCCTACGACCGTGTTGTTTTAAATAGTGTTCCTCAAGGAATGAAAAATGAAGCTTCAAAGGCTTCAATTTTTAAAATGGAACGATAAAGGAGAAATTTTGATTGGAAATGAATTAATTTCCAAAACTCATATACCAGATTTGTTTAACATTATATTTACTCACAACAAGAAAAAGACTAATGTAGCTGGTATTCAAGAATTTCTAGCAGCTCTGAACTTGATGAATATGCCTAAACATTATGTCAAAAATAACTATCTTACTGCAAAGAATGTAAAATATAAAGCACATTGGATGAAATATTAAAATATTAATAAAGAATTTGAATCAAATCATGGCTTTTCAATTGAGATAGAAATCGCACAAATTAAAAACCAAACACATTTATTGAGAATATATATATATATATCAATATCATGAAAGTCAAAAAATGTTAAAATAAAATGGAGAGACTGTAGTAAATCGGTAAAAGCGTATAGATGCTCATCAGGGTAAGTAAAATCTATACGAACCGTTAAAAAATTAGTGAAATCATAATGTTTTCTGCGAACAGTGTTGGCATATGGCAAAAAAACACTGTCCTTTACCCCGAACATTATGATAAACCAAGAATTTGAATGAAATACAAATAAAAGAAATGAAATTACGAACCTAAAACTGAGAGATGCTACCAACGGGAGACGTGACAAAGGAAATAACTGATCGCGTCATGTAGGGACCGGATGTTTACGAAAATATCAAGTTACTTCTGAGGTTGGGGGAGTTTCGATGAAGATTAGGAAATCGATGGAAAAAAGGATGAAAGCGAACTACATTGAGGAAACGATGAAGATTAAAGAAATGATGAAAAAGGAAAGGAGTGTATTTAAATATTAATGTGTAATATAAAAAATATAAGGTGTATATAAAAATTAAGGGATGATGATAAAAAGTATAAGGTGTATATAAAAATTAAGGGATGATGAAAAAAAGGAAAGGAGTGTATTTAAAAATTAAGGTGCATATAAAATTAATGAAAGATGATAAAAAGGAAATGAGTGTATTTAAAAATTAAGGTGTATATAAGATTAATGAAAGATGATAAAAAAGGAAATGAGTGTATTTAAAAATAGTGTAACTAGTGTAATTAAAAATTATGTGGAAACGGTAAGTGTTAAATAATATTTGAATTTGAAATCCATTAATAAACGACTTAAACATGCGTTTTCGAGGTAATCACATTAGACCTGTCTGGCTTGAGAGACCCTACCACAGTATTAGAACTGCGCCAGTATAGCTCTAATATGCAATCCTGTACTTACATCTTAAAGCCATTAATAAAAGGTCTGTAGAAGAAGGTAGGAATTTCATTACTATTAAGGTTATTTCTAAGGTGTTGAATTTGTTTCTTGATTGAATTTTTATCTCTGCAGGTTTTGTTAATTCTTATGAGTTGATTAATAATAGTGTTTTTGTAGATTTTAGAAGAGATAATTGAGTTCCAAAAAATATATCTATTAACATTGAATTTAAACTCGTTTCTTTTGTCATAGATATCTATTTTTAAAGTATTTTGACTATCAATAATTAAGTCCAGAAAAATATCTGGTTTTTGATAGCTATTGGTTTGTATTAATTTAAGTTCATTTGGATACAGAGTATTATTAGTTGTATTGAAATCTTTATGGTTAAAAATAATGAGGTCATCAATGAATCTAAAGACTGAATTCGAATTAATAGCGACATTCCGTTCAAAAAAGTGTAGAAATAAATTGGCAAGACGAGAAGAATAGCTGGTCCCTTGTGGGATGCCTTTAATTTGCTGAAAGATATTTTCCGAGTTGAAAATAAAGTTATTGTAAATACAGTAATTTTTAAGATCTTTCCACAATGTTATTGGGATGTTAAGTAAGTTTTTTAGGTCGTAGAAATAGTTCATTAAGACTTCTTGTAGTTTATCTAATGGGATGCTAGTGAAGAGGTCTTGAAAATCATAGGTTTCTATTGTATCTATTTTATTATTTTTAAGGAATTCGATAACTTTATTATTGTTTTTAATTATCCAGGTAAAATTTTCGTCTTCAATAAATTTGAGGATTATGTTGAGATATTTGGAGAAGATTATTCCAGGTTTATACATATAGGTGTTCGTACTGCAAGTAATGTATCTAAATTTAATAGGCTGTTTATGGAACTTAGGATAGATGACAATATACGGAAGGTTGTTATTTACATTGTGGCATCCAATTTTTTTATTTAAGGCTGAGATTTTTTTCTTAATAGTGATGATATTGGATTTACACTGTTTAAAGGTTTCTGAAGATTTTAGTTCCGTATCTAATAGTTCAAGATAAAATTTCTTGCAAATTAATGCTTAGTTGCCGGCTGCCTTGTAAATAGGGGTTATAATGAAATGTTGTTGCAGAGTTTCGATGCTTTCCTTAATACTACGGAATTCGTAGATGTCAATTCTTGCATTGATTAGTCTGTAATTGCTTTTTACGAAGTGTTTAAAGTTGAAATACATATTCCATTTCCATTCGGTGAAACACTGCACAGGTGTGTCAAATTTATGAGCTACTTTAAATCAGAAATTATCAAGGTCATTGAGAAAACTTTTCAGAATGTGTTTTAACGAAATTTTGAAAATAGGACGAAATTTGGTACCTTTATTCATTATCGACCTTAATTCTTCGTTTTCAATAATATTAAGGTTGCCAGTAAGGATGTGTTTATGAAAAGGATCCACATAATTTTTATATTTTTCTTCATTGCAATGACATGGAACATTGATTCTATTCGTTTCTATATTTTTACAGAAAGAATTATAATTGAAGACCCTTCTTCCAAATGTTGTGTCATATTTAAGACATTTGTTTATTTCAATATTTTTTATTGGGGATAAGTTAGAATTTTCTTTAAGTGCAGAGTTTAATTTAAATTTATCGAATATTGGATATTTGAAGTTAATTGACATATATAAAATGGTTTGATCTGACTTTTTCTTATGAAGCTTTGCAATCCCTGCCTTAAATAGATCATTGAGGAGAAGAAGAAAGTGTTGATTATCAGTTCTGTAAGTATGTAGAATATTTTCAAAAATATGGCATAGTTTATTTTTAATAGAGAAGATGAAATTTTTAACGGGTTTGTAGTTAAAACTTTTATTGAAATCGTTTTCAATTGTTTTTAGTTCTTGATAGAGCGAATAATTCAGATCTTCTATTGATAATCTATTATAATTTTTCTTATTTTTTCCGCTACCTCTGCAACCTCTTTTGTTTATGTTATGGCCATACCGAAAAGTTGTGATGCATAACAGTTGTTAAGATTGATCATTTTATTTTGAAATATGTCATTAAGTCCAAATGGGGCAATAGTTTTCAGTTTTAGCATGTAGAAGTTTTCCATTTCTAATCTTGTTTTTTTATCTGGAATAATATCTAGCACATATAGGCAAACTTTGCTGAAATCGTGCTTCTGGAAGTGATTGAATTCTATGTTGAATTTTTCTTTGTTATTATAATGTTTAATATCGGACCGATGTGAATTAATCCTAATGTTAAGGGTATTGCTGGTTTGTCCTACATATCCCATGTCACATGAACCACATTTTAGGTAGTATATCGCATTAAACATTTTACATCCAAAATTAGTTGAAGTGTCTCAGGAGACAAGATTTGGGTCGAAAAGGGGGCAAGTTTTACATCTTGAGTCACTGCTTTTTCTTATTTTATAGCCAATAGAAATATTTTCTTTGACATTACACGAAAAAAATGTAACAATGGAGTAACGTGATAACGATCCAAGGTAGCCCCCCCGACGCAACCGAGTACCGAGCACAGGGCTCCTCTGAAGTGAGTGAACCCATCTTGCCATTATCTGGAGATTTAAAGGGCATAAGTGTATATGTTTTGTTGTAAATTTTACATATTTAATATGTTGCTTTTACATTTCTTCTATGTTTGTTTCGTATTTGTTATATATATATATATTATACATTTACAATTAATTTTTCAAAATGATCTGTATACATTTTCACGTTCAATGAAGTAAAAACATTTTCATTGTATTCTTTCACATTGGAACAAATGTTTGTAATGTTCAAATAAAATAACGCTCGCTCCCCTTCTGAACGAAATTTGTCAAAAGAGTCAACCGTCAAACATTCATGTCTCGTCTGAGAGGGGTGATCCCACACACAACCATTGCAATAAAACAAATTGTTCACCTGTATCATAACTTCATTGAATACAGCCTTTAAGATTGTCTCTGAATGAAGCTCCGTCGACACCTTGTTACAGTTCCTCCTCACACTTTGGGGCAGGGCAACACATAATAGTGTATTCACCACACACTCTTTCACCTCGGAGCACTTTTCCATTAAGTAAGTCAATTGTTCTCGACTCATTTTAAGAAATTGAGGTTTCATTTTGAAATCCCCACCACACTTTTCGTAAATTTGTTGGAGAATACATTCCCCGTTTGATGAAAACACGGCAAGCTGGTTGTTGCAGATGACTGTGCTCGATGTATAAACCACATTATAGTCGTTCATCTATCTGCAAATCTCGTAAAAGTGGGGGACGTCATTTCCACAGCTGTGTTTCTGACGCGTCGACAATCCTTACTCGCACCTTGTCATCGCGTTGATTTACGTTGACTGAGAGAAAGGGGTCTACGGGCCACTGCTGAACTATTTTCTGCTCAATTACACGCCGCCTCTTGACCGGCACTTAGGATTGAGAATTCATGCTGGGTAGACAGGAGACGTCTTCGCAAATCGGTAAAAGCAGTGGAAGTGGAATTGGCGTACCTTTGCAGGTTTGTTCTTAGATGCGAGTTGGAGTGATATGTGTTATCAATGATGACGTGGCGGATGGTGAACTGTTATCAGCACTTTACTGCGATTTGTGAGATTTTATCACACCTTCTATGATTGCTTGATGAGTTATCATGCTTTTCACCGACTGGCTTATCGATTTGAAAAGACCTCCCCTACTATCTTTTAATTTAGCTGCTCATTCCTCTTTTTACTCAGTTAGTCAGTTTGTAGTCGCTACTTACTATAGATCAACGACGAGTTTCTTTTTCTTCTATGGATAGTGATCAGGGAGAAGTAAGTAAAATTCTTTTTGTTATTGCGATTCAATTGTAATACATAATAATGATATAATATTTATAATTATATTTATAAATGCTTTACTTAATATTCTTTTCTTTAGTTTTATGATTTTGCTACCCCTACATGCAGCGAGGCAATGAATGCTGCTGAATTGCAGTCAGAGTGGAAAATTGACAACCCAGTTTGGGACGAGGCGCCATGCACTTCTTCAGGTTATCGTGGACCAGCGTCTCCTGAGCGTAGTCAGCACTTTGTAAGTATACTTTTACTTTGGGGGTGGGTATCTTTACTATAAGCGGTAATGTGAAAACTGATTTTTTTTTCTTTTGTAGGTTTGTCCTATATGCTCAAAATCATTCGCTTTTAAAAATCGCTTGTCATGCATATGAAAATTCATACTGGTCAAAACCTATTCAGATGTGGAATTTGCGATAAAGCTTTTGGCCGAAATGATAATTTGAATCGCCATATGAGAATTCATGCTAGTGAAATTGGTGACGAAACGATAGCTCCAAAGGGTAATTTAAATCAAGATATGGAAATTCATTCAAAGAAAAACGATTTTAAATGTGAAATTTGGAACGAAACGTTCGGTCGAAATGATAATTTGATACGTCATATGAAAATTCATTCCAAGAAAAATGATTTTAAATGTGGTATTTGCGATAGATAATTCCAGCGAAAACACTGCTTTGCCATGCATCATCCTGATCAAATTGACAAGCTTGAAGAGAGGAACTGCTTCCACCCCGGAGGGGAACTAGAAGCGTGTTAGAAGGGAGGGAGGAGCCCTTAATACTTTCACCTCCACCTTTTTCCAACCCATGGAGAACAATAAGGAATACTTTTTGTTATTCTTTGAAGAAATCACCCCTCAATTGGAGGAGAAGATAGAAGAAGAAATTCGAGAGAAAGGCGCGGTCAAATGGTACGGGGTTGTTAAAGCCGTGTTTAAACGGGAAAGCGAAGATGGGGGAGAAGAAAGAGTGACCCCTTACTTTAGAAGCAACGTTCAAATAGAACTAGTTGGTGACACAGTAGTTGATCATGTTCCAGCATCTTTTACCAAGATATTAGAAGCTGTCGACGAATTTATCCGGCGCGGCTCAGGGTGGATTCTTGATAAAATTTTTCACTTTCAGCTGTGCGTCGCTAAATATCAGCCGCTACGAGCCAGCAGTTATATAATCCTCCCCAAAATGTTAGTAGATAAGAAGGCGGTCTTAAACATTCAGAATGAGGACCGGAAATGCCTTGTTTGGTGCTTGATCGCCCATAAGTTGAACATTCTAGCACATGTTAGTTTTCGTGTATCACACTTCACTCCCCACGAGCAGGAGATAAAACTAGATGGCGTGGAATCCCCCGTACCATTGAATAAAATTCCCATTGTAGAGCGACTCAACAATCTACGTATAAATGTGTTGGCTACGAGGAGAAGGAGGTGTTTCCACTCTATGTTTCCAAGTGTGTAAATGAAGATTGTATCAACTTGCTGCTTATCGCTAACGAGGAGACGCAGCATTACTGTCTGATAAGGAACATGTCTAGATACCTTGGAGACCTGACAAAACGTAAGACCAAACATCATTACTGTTATCGTTGCCTTCATCGATTTGACAAGGACGAAATTTTGAAAGAACATCTTCAATATTGTAGTGAACACTCTCCTCAACATATCAAGATGCCTGAAAAGGGGGAAAAGTTTATCAAATTTCAGAACGTGCATTATCAACATCCTCTTCACTATATCATTTATGCGGATTTTGAGTCGCTCATTGTGAAAGTGGTGCATACGTCTGGAAATACTGAGATCATAGCTCGACATGAAGCCTGTGGATATACATATGTTATAATTGGACCAGATGGAAGAAGTGTGAAGCCAATTTCGATATACAGAGGTGAAAATGCTGTGAAAAATTTTATGGAAAATATTTTGAAGGAGAAGGAGGAACTGGCTGCAAAATTGACATCTATTGTACCCATACATATGACTCCTCAGGATGAATTGGATTTCCGGTCAGCAACGCACTGTTACGTCTGTAAAAAGGCACTGAAGGGTGACAGAGTGAGGGACCATGACCATCAGACTGGAAGATATCGGGCAGGCCTTCACTCTAGCTGCAACCATAAATTCAGACTGTCGAAGAAGATTCCTGTCGTATTTCATAATTTGAAGAATTATGACGGGCATCTGATAATGCAAGAAATCGGCAAGTTGAAGGATTATGAAATCTCAGTTGTTCCAACTACTATGGAAAAACATATGACATTCTCTCTATCAAAGACATATCATAAATTTAAAGTTTCCCTAAATTTTGTTTACAACTTTCGATTCCTTAGTACTCTTTAGAAAAACTAGTTAAAAATTTAACTCCCGATAAATTTAATATTTTAAAAGAAAATTTCCCTCATCATAATATTTCCTTACTACTGAGAAAGGGTGTTTATCCCTATGAATACATGGATTCACATCAAAAATTTGACTAAGAAAGACTACCATGTATCGACTCTTTTGAAAGTACCATCACTGGCATTGGCATCAGTGATGAGGATTATCGTCATGCCCAAACAGTATGGAATTATTTTAATTTGAAGAACATGGGAGAATATCATGAACTCTATGTAAAATGTGATGTCCTTCAACTTGCCGAAGTTTTCGAAAATTTTCGAAAACTATGCCAGCATTATTATGGATTGGATTGTGTGCACCTCTTCACGGCACCCGGACTTGCATGGCAAAGCAGTTTGAAAATGACCGATCAGCCACTCGAATTATTTACGGATATAAACATGCACATGTTTATTGAGAAAGGAATCCGAGGAGGAATATCTGTTATCACCAAACGATTTTCTCAAGCAAACAACAAGTACCTCCCCAACTTTAATGCAAGCAAGAGCATCAAACATATCATTTACCTAGATTGCAACAATTTATACGGAGCCTCCATGGTCGAGTCGTTGCCCTATGGGGGATTTGAATGGATTTCAGCGGACGTGACACTGGATTCATTTAATTCCTTAGGACAGCTCTGAGGGCTATATTTTCGAAGTGGATTTGAAGTATCCTGAAGAGCTTCACGATCTCCACAACGATTATCCCTTAGCTTCTGAGAAGATGGATATCAAGTTTGAAGATTTGTCTGAGTTCTCGAAGGCAGTTTTAAATGGAATGAAGTATACACCGTCAACTAAACTAGTACCCAATTTGAAGGATAAGAAGAACTATATCACCTACTACAAAAATCTACAGTTTTATTTAAAACATTGCTTAAAATTGGAAAAAGTGCATAAAATTTTGAAATTTCAGCAGAAGCCTTGGCTCAAGAAATATATTATGTTCAATACTGAACAACGTAAAAATAGTAAGTCTGCCTTTGAGAAGGACTTCTACAAACTTATGAACAACAGCGTATATGGGAAGACCATGGAGAACATCCGAAACCGTGTGGATGTGCAACTGGTAAATGACGAGAAGAAGGCCCAGAAGTTAGTTGCTGCCCCTACCTTCAAAAGATTTAAAATCTTTGATAATGAGTTGGTAGGGGTGGAACGTGTTAAAAAGTGCTTGACTCTAGATAAGCCTATATACGTAGGTTTTGTTATTCTAGAGTTAAGTAAACTTATCATGTACAATTTTCAATATAACGTCATGAAGAAGGAATATGGGGACAAAGCTGATCTCCTCTTTACGGATACGGATTCACTGACTTATGAGGTGGAAACTGAGGATATTTATGAGGACATGTCTCGCCATATGGACATATACGATACATCTGATTATCCCAGGGATCACTTTTTATTCAGTGAGTGCAATAAGAAGAAGATTGGATGCTTTAAAGACGAATTGCATTCAAAACCAATCTTTGAATTTATTGGTATTCGACCGAAAATGTATTCTATCAAATCTGAACGTGGAGAGAAGAAGACTGCAAAAGGAGTGGGTCGATCGGTCGTTGAGAGAAATATAAGACACGAAGATTATAGAAGATGTAGAGAGGAATTAAAATCAACTAGCGAAATTCATCATCGGATTAAGAGTGAGAATCATAAATTGAAGACTGTAAAGGTCAACAAAATCGCTCTGTGTGCATTTGATGACAAGCGATATTTATTAGATGATAACGTTCATACGCTTGCACATGTACATTATAAAATCTGATAGGTGATGAGGACGAATTGAGGCGGCAAGCTTTGCTTGTCGGGTGGTGGTGGGCTCAATTCAAAAAGGAAATATTTTGTCTTTTCAACTACGTTATTAAAATTAATTTTAGCATTTTATATGTTGATGAATTGAGGCGGCAAGCTTTGCTTGTCGGGTGGTAGTGGGCTCAATTAGAAATAAAATTAAATATTTTTTCTTTCAACTAAGTCATTAAAAAATTAATTTTATCATTTTATATGCTGATGAATTATGCATTCGAATTCTTAGCAATAGATTATAAGATTTAAGTATGGATATCAAACACGGTTTTTATATCTCCCTTTCAACTTGAGAATTTCATCATCGAGAAGAGTCTTCATGCGTCTGAAAAAGTAAGTTCGGGAACATGATAAGTTATCTTTGATAAAATTCTGTGAGAGAAATTTTCAAAGTTTAAAAAGTGCGATAGAAAATAATTAATTCTTATCTAAAAAAAGCGGCTGGCAGCTTATGTTTAAAATCATGTTAAAATTATTTAATGTTCAAGTTTAAAACTATTATGTTTATATTTAAATGATTTATTTTAATGCACGATAAGTTATCATTGATAAAATTCTGTGAGAGAGAGATTATTAGTAGAAGGATGTTGAAAATTCTAAGTCTCTATAAACATTTCCAAAATTTTTAAAATCTCGAAAGGCAGATAGAAAAAATAATTAATTCCTTATCAAGAAGTGGCTTGGGCTTAATTTGTTAAGTTCGAACCCACCCTTAAACAAGTTGAAAGAAAAACACGAAAGATAAAATACCCAAAATAATTATTTAAAAAAATATTATCACCACTAGATTACAGCATGAGTATTTGACCACGGTTACAGTTATCAAAGATTAATATTTCTAATTGATAATAATTAATGACAAAAGGAAGCAAGTCAAGAAATCCTAAGTCCCAGAAAACATTTGTGAAAATTTTCAAAGTTCGAAAGACTGATAAGAAAAATAAATCCCTATCTCAAGTCCTTATCTTGAAAGGTTATCTTGAAAATTCCTTATGTGAGAAGTGATAGGGAGGGGAGGAAAGGGGGAGGGGAGAGCCTCCAGAGCATCCTCAATCCCTCGATGTGGCTGATCCTCCATTTTCTATCTACTAACGTTTCTGTTTGCAAAATAGAATGTTGCTCAGCATTAAATGAAATTTAAAACAGTTTTGGGAGTTACATTCGATGGGAATAAATGACACGAGCAATATTTCTGAATGCGGCGAGAATTTAACTGCGCGTTTTAAAAACAATTTAAAATTCAAAAACGGGAGATATGAAACAAAGCTATTTTGGGATAAAACTCCTAACGAATTGCATAATAACTTCGAGATAGCAAAGCGAAGATTTGAAAAGTTATGTATGAGAATGAAAGAAAATAATTAGCTCTTTAATGAATATGCGACTATTGTTGCAGATCAATTAAATTTGAATATTTTTGACGAATGCTCTTCAATGCTTCTCAAACAATGAAGGTAATTCATTTCATATGCCTGAATCTCCAGTAGTACGAACCGATAAGGAGACAACTTAAGTTAGAAGGGTTTTCGATGCCTCGTCGAAAGGTAAAGGACAAAAGTCTTTAAATGTCTTACTCCTGGTCCACCTTTGAACCCTAAACTCCTCGATGTTCTATTGAGATCTCGCGACTTTGAGTGTGCATTCTGTAGTGATATACAAGGAGCATTTTTGACAATCGGAATAGCTGAGGAGTATAGGGACTATTTGAGATTTTTCTCTCTGGTTCCCAGATAAACAGGATTCGAAATCTTATAAAATTCTGAGAATTACGCGCGTACCATTTGGTGTAACATCAAGTCCGTTTATGCTTGCTGCAACCATTAAGTACCACATTCGAAAATATAAACAAGAGCGAAGCGAAGCTTATGAAATGCTTAATTCATCACTTTATGTAGATGATATATTTTACGGCACAAATACAGTAAATGAAGCTCTAGATCGTTCTACAAGTGCTGTAGAAATTCTTAAAGATGCGAACATGAATTTGCTAAAATTTGAAACTAATTCCGAAGAATTGAGAAATTTGTGGTACGAAAGAGGTATAAATTGAAGGTGAAGATTCAAGTTTGCGTCCTTTGAAGGTTTTAGGGATAATATGGAATACTAAAGATGATACTTTTAAATTAGACGTACAGCCTATTCTTAATATGGTCGAGAATTTGAAGAACTCTAAGCGTTGTGTACTTGAAATGGCTGAAAATATCTTTGATCCAGTTGGATTTGTTTCTCCCTTTAATTTAATCATTAACCCTTCAACCGGCTGGAACGTAGAAAGTCGCTCTCTGATGACTGTTCTAAAACCGGCTCCGTCGCAGAAATTCGCTCTTCGATAATTGCTCTAAAACCGGCTCCTGCGTAGAAAGTTGTTCTCTGTTTATTACGCGAAAACCGGCTCCTTCGTAGGAAATCGCTTGTGCTTTTCCCCTCGCTCATAATAAGCGAAGCGAGTCAGCTGCTTGTGAAGGTCGTTTTGTGGTTTTCACTGGCAATTACAATTTGGGTGGTCCCTTTTGGGGGAATAAACTTTTGAGGGAGAGGAATAACGTTATTCCTGAAGCTAAAGTTATCAGGATAGCTTTGTGATGGTGAACAGTAAACTTTATCATTGATTTAAATATTTGGATGTTTTACTGCAATTTTAATATCGATAAAAAAACTAACGAAATTGTTAAAACTGGTGTAAATTTTCCTGAAAACAGGAAACTCTCTCATGTTTACAGCAATCATTAACAATTATTTGTTACTGGTTCACATGACAGGGTTTGAATTTTCTAAACTTGCTTGATGAAATATGAAAAAAGTGCATATAAACTTTTAAAAGTGCTTTTGTTAAAGTGCAATATAAACTAAAGACTATATTTTTTCTATCTGCAACTTTTTTTTCTTTTTTCTAATTAATAAAAGCGCGGCAAATATTAATTTAAATAAAAGTCATTATATGTATGTTCCATATCTCCTTCTAAACCACTTGACAAACTTTGACAACTTATTATTTAAGACAAGAGGAAGATTACTGTCAACTTTTCAACGAGCAAAAGTTACTTAAACATGCGAATAATTAATAACTGACCAAAATTTTGCCATTTTCCCGCATTAACTTCTGAGCAATTTATCCCCCATGAGATATATTTTATTCCATTTTAAAGTTCAAAATTTCTACCTCTCAGTGATACCAACTTTGTTTCTGTGGCAGTTTTCCTTGAAATTTTATTAATTTTTCAAAAGTTAATTAAAAAATAATTGAATAGATGCAGGCCATTTTGAAATAAGCAAATTTATAGAAATTTCGTTTCTAGGCAACGGTGTAAGTTCGAAATACTTAACCTTTATATTTTACGTACAAAAAATTTAACAATTAAGCGAATTTTTGTCGTTTTCCGAAGATATCTTTCCAAAATATGAACTCACAAAAAATATTTTTACTCAATTTTAAAGTTTAAAAAATTAGCTTTTCAGTGACACAAATTTCATTTCTGTTTCATTTATTTTTTTCACTTTTTAATAAATTTGTCAAGATTAATAATTACACACAATTTTCAATAATATTTTTTTATTGTTAAATAACAAGAATACATACGAAGAACTGTTCCCAGAACTTATGAACTGAATTCTGACGGAACACTAAAAGAAATGTTTTAAAGAAGACAATTCACAGAGTTGATAAAAAATTTTTTATCAGGAACAACTATTGATTTAGTTTATTTTCATTCATTTTAATTATGAAAAATTTTCTATTTAAATTTTTGTCCCGAAACGTCTATTAAAACCTTTATTATCCCTTACCATTTGTGAAAAAATGAAGTACTTTTATAACAAATACTAGCTGTTACCCGCGACTTCGTGCGCGAAGAATTTGAATTATTCTTTTTTTTTAATTCACGAATGTAAATGTTTTGTTGCATTTTGAAAGGCGAAAGTAAAAGTTCTGACGGAGATAATACTTAATTGAACGGCTGACAGGAGTGTACTGTACATGTATGCTGATATAGTTATGTAAATTGTTTATCTATTCTAATATACTTTTGTATACCACATTATTTGCAAGGATGTAGAGGTTGTGTGGGCAGGACACACGTGAACACGCCACGTATAGTTGCCCATGCGAAAAATATGGTTTTTCCAAATGTACATCTGCCACTTTCAGTATCTGCCCCTGAGCCTGGCAAATGACATTTTTAAAGGGATTTGTTGCCTTCTGAACTGAGTTATAAATCCTTAGGCATTATCGGAAGGCGTGGAATTAAAATACTCTCTCTTCTCCCTATATCAGTCATAACAGTAGCTTTCATGACGTTTGGACCTTGGTGTGTAATTTACGACCGTGTGCCATTGCGCAGTCTCGGTATAGCGAGGTTGCGTATTAGTAATACTGGCACACAGGCTATCATTCTAGACTTGTCGGAAGGTGCCCTGACAATTCTAATTTGTTGAAGAGCTCTACAGTATATAATGTTCCTTGTTAATGCCCATTTCCGTATCTACAGATGGATATTCTGTAATACCTCACTGTGAAAGTTAAACAAAACATCGGGAGAATAATTCACTAACGTCATTGGATCACTATGTAAACGCATTAAAAGCTGCAAATGCTACGACAACAGGAAACCGGAAGTGTAAAGTCTCCTTTGTTGTTAATGGTCAAAGAAAGCAATATTTTCTTATATTAACTTTAACACTGGCAAAAGAACACTGGCGAAACAGTAATTTGGCTTGAATTTATTTCTATAAGAATAAAAAGAATTGTTAGAAATTACGTTACAAAAATATTTTTAAACCTTAATAACAATCAGAGAAAACATTTCATCGCAATATAATTAATAACATTAAAAAGATCATTTTCTGGTCTTTAAAATGGCATAAAATTAATTGTTGTCTAATAAATATTTCAGAAGTTATTGACAAAAAACGTCTAAGCATTAGGCTTAAAAGCGGCTAATTTTCGCTATTTAATTAAATATCTTAAGAACTAAT